>JAYKAV010000933.1:993747-1107605 GCA_035582835.1 Phoebastria nigripes | reverse complement strand
TTTTTTTTTTTTTTTTTTTTTTTTTTTTTTTTTAATCTAAGCTGTGCATCTGCTTCTCCCTCTTGCAGGATTGGTTGTGTTTTCAGACAAACCTCCTCTTCTCCTTTCTGCCCCGAATAAACAGTGCTATCAGTCTAAATTTACTTGATCCTGAAGCTAACAAAAAACTCGTATGACTGCTAATAGGAAAAAAAAGAAAGCCATAGAGCCTGCAGTTACCATGCCAACACTGTTCCCTGGGGTGTAGCCACACAGAGATGGATGCTGTGAAATTAAGCTCTGTGTGATAGGTAGGGAGGAACCTTTGCATGTGGCTGTGCACTATTTGAAGCTTTCATGTACATTATATTTTACCATTTGTATGTTTAATGTTATGGATTAATCTGGTCTTTCTGTTGTTCTCTTCTCCCTCTGTGTGCACACTACAGTTTCCTATTTTTGTGGAGTGTGAGAGAACTTGGCATTTCAAAACATACAGTATATAGTAAGCTCAATTTTTTTTTTTCTGCTGCTTTGTTTCTCAATCCTCCACTCACAAATACATGCAAAGTACAGACAGAGCTGTTTATAACATGGTGAGCTTGCCAGGTTTACTTACTTGAACTTTCTTGGAAGGCTGTGGATTGGTTATGTAAGTGGAAATTCTGTGGGATATTTTACTAACACTTTTTTCAAGCTCTGAGAGGTTACTTTGTGCCCTAGAAATGCCAGTCTTGAAGATTTAGACTGAAAGCATCATAAAGCTCACACGGCTCCAAAATTTAGTAGTCTGTTTAGATTTTTCTTGGGTCATATTTTGAAGAAAACAGTCTTTAACTAAATAGCAGCTAATTAAAAATATCTAAATTGCAATGTTTTTGCATACTGATTGTTACTAAAGGCATAAGGCAACATAGTGAAATTAATGGTAACTGTGCTTACATAATGTCCCAATGAGGTTTTCTTCCTTCCAGACCACAGTTACACCAAGAAATGTTCAGGACAGCAGCAAGTGCACTTTGTCAGTGTTTATTATTAAATGTTGAAAATGCAGCTAAAACATAAGATCTCAGCCAAAAAGGTAACTAAATCTATTACTGTTAGTTATGTGCAATTATAAAAGGGATTAATATATATTGCAACGAAGTTTAAAAACCTGGTCTGCTAGTAGATAGAAGCTTATCAAACCAAAACATGTGGGTTGTGGTTTAGATCTACTGGGTGCAGCTGTGTATACCGGAGACTTATGAATTAAAGTTTAAAGATAAGTAAGATACTAATGCATCTGACTTTTTCCTGTCAACCAGTGGTTTCTTCTGGGAGTGTTTTTCTGAGATGGCAGCCAGAGCTTCATGTATTTAAGTCTTTATATTGCACCAGGCTCAATGAAGTTGTTCTTGACATCTGCAAGCATCATGTTAATGAGGCTAAACTATAGAAAGGAGTGCAGAAAATCTAATTAGGAGCTGCTGCATAACAGCTGTTATATCGACAGACAGTACAGACATAGAAACAATACACAGATGATGGACTCTAATTTTGTATGATATATGTATATTTTATGTGTGATGCACATAACTGCCTGTCTTGGATATATGTCTGATAGATACAGTCTGTCTTGGACTGCCTCATTTGCACAGTAAGCTATTTTCCTGTGACTCCATATGATGTATGAATTCCTTGAGCAGTTGAGGCTGGCTCTTTATTTGTCCACAAAATTTGACTGTGAAAACACGGGAGTTGTAATTCTGACTTAACACAGATTTTCATAGCCCCAATCCTTTCCTGTAAAAAGTATGAATTAATTAAGCTGAGGGGAAGGATCTGGAGCTATAAGTTATTAAAACTTACCTTTTTTGTATTTTTGTAGAATTCCCTTGAACAGATTATATTTTTTAGGTTGTAGCCTGTAGGGATTGTGTATTGATCAACTGTATAAATGTAATGAACTTTTCACTTGATGAAAACATCCATAAGCACATATCAACTTTGCAGAATTTTTCTCGTAAGCGAAGAAGCCTTTGGCTCTAATCTTGTATCATCGACTTTGGATTTCTGTTGGTCTTTTAACAACTGAATTGCATAAGGCCAAATTCTGCAGCTGGAACTCAAATGAAACTTCTGTTGCCCCATGGAATGACTGCATGACATTATTCTTGAATGCCTGCTGCTACTATGTTAAAAAGAACTCTGCTATTACATTTGTTACCCAGCTTGGAGAAAGACTCTGTTTTTCAAAGAATTTTCATTTGGTCATATTAGCTAATGAACTGAGCAGGCCTCAAATGTAATAACTTTGTAAAACAATATGTATAAATTACTTTCTGTAGAGACTAATGCAACTTTTGCAGCTACTTTAATGGGAAGAAGCCAGGCAACAGCAGGACATGACAGCTAGATGAGTTGTGTGTACCTGAAATTAATCTGAAATTTTTAACCCTAACTAGTGGTTAATGCAAAGCTTTTAATTGTGAATCACAGGAAATCAGCTCACAGAGGATACTTTAATCTTTACATCATGCATTGTCAGGCAGAACACCTGGAAACATGACTTGAGTGGTAACTCTATGTGCTGTACCTGTCTACCTTCCACTACACAGGAAATGAGCTTGGTGTTCTGATGCATAAGTGAAGACATGCCTCTGAATTAAAACGCATCACATTGTCTGAATGCGGAAATTAACCACCTGATTGAAAGTGTGCCTCATAAATATGAACTCTAACTGCATTGTAAAAATAGAAAGCATATTACAACATCTAGTTAATAAACAGATGCCTTCTTTTTAGCATGTGTTACCCTTTATCCACTCCCATTTTCTTCAGGAATGTTTTCAGAAGATTGTCACTTGACTTTTCTTGTAGTGGATTCATTTGTCAGATAAAGACCAGAACCTTGGAGTTTGCAGCTTGATCCTAGCGTGTGCTCGTATGCTAATCTTTATGCGCTGAGCTGCTTTCAGGCTTAAATCCTGAAAGATGTACTTAAAATGGAGATTGTATGTTACTAAATAAGCCTTGATTTGCAAAGGAAGAGTGAAGGAGAAAATCGCAGTCAAAGAATGGGCTAAAAAGGAGCTGGACACAGTTGATCATAATCCAGCGCTAGCAGTAGGATTATAGTAAAAATGTTACCAGTCATATTAAACTGGCAATGGGTTGCTCTCATAGGAACCTCTTTGAATATTTAAAGCCAGTGTGGCAGAGTTGTGTGATTAGGACTTCCCAAGATGATAGTAAAATCTGTTGAGTATCCCCATGCAATTCTAAAATCTAAGAATAAAATTTACCTCACTTAATTACTGCCCAAGCAAAAAGGCTGGAGTTGAACTGTATGTCTGAGAAAATAATTAAGACCTCTATAATGTGCTTGTAATTTCTGGTATCGGGAAAAGTAGTTCTGAGTTTTCCTGTGACACTACCTGGCACGTCTCAGTGCTGCTTGATTCCTTGCTTTTGCTGTTAGGAAAGCTGGTTGGTTCAGCCCTGCTAGCAGATCTTGCTAGCTATTGACAAAACGAAAAAACCCTACACTGTCTGAATGTCTTATGTTGATGTTGGTACTGGTAATGAGGTAGCTGTACTTAATGAAGCACCAAATTCTTCCAATTAATTATTTACTGTTTCTTTTTGAGAGGTGTTGTCTTAAAGCCAGTACTTAAAATTTCATTTTGGTAATGTTAGTTGTCAGAGTACTTGGAAATTTTATGTAATTGTCACTCTTTAATGCTGTTTTACAACAACGCTGTTGAACATGTTTAGCTATGAAGAGTGTAGTCACAGTATTCAAGAATTAAAATAATGTTAATGCATCTCATCTTGAAAAAGTTGGTATACAACAGTATCAGCATAATCCATTGACACATTGGGTAGGGTTGGTCCTAACATACAAGTAATTTCAGTGTGTTTGTTATTCACAGTATGTTTACATAATAAACTTATTAAACTGGAGCTTTATATAACAGTCCATCAAAATATACAGCAATAGCTAAATTAATTATGAGTGATTGTAATGGAGAAAGAGAGAAGGAAATATATAAATAATGAAAAAGTAGTGGCAGTGAAAGTAATACTAAATTTGGATGGGAGAGCTGATGAGATAAAAGGATGCAGAATACAAGGTGGTCAGTGTAAGGAGATGAGCAGTTCAAGTGCAGTCACATATGGTGTCTTCATCATAAAAAGACTAACAGATCTGTAAGAGATGTTATTAGACATTCTCTGTTTTGTTTAGGGATTCACTACTCTAAAACACTTCAACATGAATGTGTAGAAAGTGGGAGTCTATGCTGGTGACCTTTGAAAGGACGGACAACATTTACGCTGAAAACTCTATCCCAGGGTTTTATTTCACTGTCTATTATATCGTAAGCTACCAAGGAGAGCTTATGCTGTAGGATTTTTCTCCTTTATTTGTTTATGCATTTATGTTACAGTTTTTTACTTATGCTTATACTCTTGTAGTTTTATTTTCCTTGAAGCTTATGCTGTGCAAGTGTTCGCATGCACAAATGGGCATCCAGGCATGCAGGGTTTAGTAATAACAAATAATAATAGCATTTCACCTCTTTTGTCTGTACTGTGATGGCAACGTGTGTTCCATTAGCACTCTGATTGCAGTGCTCTTGTCAAGATTCCTGTTTTTTGCTGCTGGATTCTGAAAGCACTTGATCAATTGATCTTGGAAACGTGCTGAGCTTTCTCCCAAAGCCTTTCATACTCACTGTCAGCAGGTGAGAATTTTAACAATTTGATCCTATCTGTAAATCACTAAAATAGAGGTGGAGGAATCAATAAATGTTTAATGATTTTTATTGAACCAGAGACTCGGGAATCTATATGTAAACAGAAATTTCCTCTTTCTGCAGTATTTGTTTGTAAAACTAGGTGAATAATACAAGGATCTCAATAGGACATTGGGTGCTTTTCCTTGCAGTCAGTAAATAAAAGTATCTTTTTCTACTTTCTGGAAAACTCCCTGTAACATATGGCCTGCACCTACCTAATTTTTTAACTCTTCATTTTATGTGGTATGTTTTACCAGTATTGCTTCTCCATTCTGTGATGACTCTAGTCATATAAATTGATTCTGATGGGCATTATTATTATCAGAGGATTCTAGACAGTCTGTGGCTTGTCTTGAATGATGTGTGTAAGCAGGACAGTGTGTCATAGAATCATGGAACAGTTTGGGTTGGAAGGGACCTTTAAAGGTCATCTAGTCCAAGCCCCCTGCCATGGGCAGGGACATCTTCAACTAGATCAGGTTGCTCAGAGCCCTGTCCAACCTGACCTTGAATGTTTCCAGGGATGGGGCATCTACCACTTCTCTGGGCAACCTGTGCCAGTGTTTCACCACCCTCAGCGTAAAAAATTTCTTCCTTGTATCTAGTCTAAATCTCCCCTCTTTTAGTTTAAAACCATTCCCCCTTGTCCTGTTGCAACAGGCCCTGCTAAAAAGTTTGCTGCCATCTTTTTTATAAGCCCCCTTTAAGTACTGATAGGTTGCAGTAAGGTCTCCCCGAAGCCCTCTCTTCTCCAGGCTGAACAGCCCCAACTCTCTCAGCCTTTCTTCACAGGAGAGGTGTTCCATTCCCCTGATCATTTTTGTGGCCCTCCTCTGGACCTGCTCCAACAGGTCCATGTCTTTCTTGTGCTGAGGGCTCCAGAGCTGGACGCAGTACTGCGGGGGGGTGGGGTGTGTGGGGGTGTCTCCCCAGAGCAGAGTAGAGGGGCAGAATCACCTCCCGCGACCTGCTGGCCACGCTTCTTTTGATGCAGCCCAGGGTACGGTTGGCCTTCTGGGCTGTGAGCGTACATTGCTGGCTCTTGTCGAGCTTTTCATCCACCAGTACCCCCAAGTCCTTCTCGGCCGGGCTGCTCTCAATCCCTTTGTCCCCCAGCCTGTGTTGATACCGGGGGTTGCCCCGACCCAGGTGCAGGACCTTGCATTTGGCCTTGTTGATCCTCATGAGGTTCACACGGGCCCACTTCTCGAGCTTGTCCAGGTCCCTCTGGATGGCATCCCGTCCCTCAGGCGCGTTGACCGCACCACTCAGCCTGGTGTCATCTGCAAACTTGCTGAGGGTGCACTTGATCCCACTGTCTCTGTCACTGATGAAGATACTGAACAGTACCAGTCCCAATACAGACCCCTGTGGGATGCCACTCGTCACCGATCTCCATCTGGACACTGAGCCGTTGACCACTACCCTCTGGATGCGACCATCTAACCAATTCCTCACACACCGGACAGTCCACCCATCAAATCCATACATCTCCAGTTTAAAGGGAAGGATGTTGTGGGGGACCGTGTCAAAGGCCTTACAGAGGTCCAGATAGACGGCATCTGTAGCCCTTGCCGTGTCCACTGATGTAGTCACTCCATCATAGAAGGCCACTAGGTTGGTCAGGCAGGACTTGCCCTTRGTGAAGGCATGCTGGCTGTCTCGAATCAGCTCCCTGTCCTCCATGTGCCTTAGCATAGCTTCCAGGAGGATCCGTTCCATGATCTTGCTGGGCACAGAGGTGAGACTGACTGGCCTGTAGTTCCCCGGGTCTTCCTTTTTTCCCTTTTTAAAAATGGGGGTTATGTTTCCCCTTTTCCAGTCAGTGGGGACTTCACCGGACTGCCATGACTTCTCAAATACGATGGATAGTGGCTTAGCAACTTCATCCACCAGTTCCTTCAGGGCCCGCAGATGGATCTCATCAGGTCCCATGGACTTGTGCACCTTCAGGCTCCTTAGATGTTCTCGAACCTGATCTTCTCCTACAGTGGGCGGCTCTTCATTCTGCCAGTCCCTGCCTTTGCTTTCTGTGGCTTGGGTGGTGAGGCTTGAGCACTTGCCAGTGAAGACCGAGGCAAAAATTGTCATTGAGTACCTCTGCCTTCTCCATATCCCGGGTAACCAGGTCTCCCGTTTCCTTCCGGGGAGGGCCCACATTTTCCCTCGTCTTCTTTTTATCCCTGATGTACCTGTAGAAGCTTTGTCATACAAAGACATCTTTTGTCAACCGCTAAGTTCAAGAATTCAAATCCAGGTTTTAGTTTCTGCTGCTGTAGAATCTCCCCTAGATATTTGTCAGACTTTGTTGTCTTCCTTTGCTTTTTTTTCCTTTTTCTTTTCCAAAGCTCTCCTTTGTTCCTTGAAAGTCTCAGCCATGATGCTGAGAAAATCTTCCAATGCCACTATTTAGAGTAACCTCTTATGTTCTTTAGTGCTTCCTGCATTTCACTGGAACCCTAATTTTTTTTTTCTTATTTCTGTGTGTTTCCTACTCTTCTTAAATGTAACTGAATAAAGTTAAGATTTCTATAATGTATGAGAGCTAATTTCATTTAGACCTTCTTCACAGACTGTTAGTCTGAGTACCGAAGTTGATGTAACAATTGAGTAGTGAGTGGAGGAAAACTTTGAATTCACTGGTTCACTGAAATGAAATAACTTGTCAATGTCTTCTAATAATTACATGATCTGAAGTTCAGTCTTGGCTGCATGTTTGGTAAGTCATGAACTATGACAGTGAGAGAATAAATAACAAGTTATGTGGCAAGAGAAGCTTGTTAACCCCAAGCTAGATTTTGAGTATTTAGCTGTTACACTTATCAGTGTATCTTGAAACCACTTGAAAACATTGAATGAATTAATTAATTTTGAGATGGGTTAAGAAATGTCTTTCAGCCAACAAAAAAGACTACTTAATTCCATTTATTAAATTTTACAATTTTGTGGTTCAGACCGTGTATGAAATAAGCTGTAGAAAACAAAGTTATATAATGAATTTTCTGCTCATTATTTTTCTTTCTCGATGCCAAAGCATTTTCTTTACTTATCATTTGTGGACTTCTTAAAATTTTAACTTGAAACTCATTCTTCATGATGTACTGTATTATTCTGAAGTATGTGAAAAATAGCAGAACTTAGCTAAAAATCTGTCAGTCTGTATGTTACCTTCATAATTTAGAATGTAATCTGATTTCTTTATAACCACTGCTTATGCAGGTGCATGCATCTTATTGCTTTGGCTGTTCAGTTAAGACAAACTGGCAAGGTTTGGTAAACATGCTAACTACTAATATGATTTTTTAGTTTACAATGTGGTGAGGAAGGAGCTAATATTGGAATGAATATACTGGAAAGAAGACGAAATTTTTCTTTCAAAATGTCAAAATTATCAAACTTAATGGGAAAAATCTTGCTGCAGGTAAGTGTTTTTTTGAATACCAAATGTAGATTTTAATTGTTCAGGGTATAAAGCTTACATGCAATCCATTCCATTGTACAGGAAATTTGGGTGACAAAGTGGTCAAAACTTTCAGCTCTGTGTTAGTTGTATCCCCAGTCCTGCTAGGCCTCATGGAGCTAAACTGCTCTTTGTTCTAGAGCCGTTGTGCAGCACTGGGAGAAACCTATCAACATAGGTAAAATTGTTACGATTTCTGCTTTCACCCACTTCCTTCATGAGGAAGGAAGTCAGAGACTTTGCCCCGATTACAGCCTTTGGTGTAGTTGTGGCAACCCACTCTGCTGGTGTTGAAAGTGGATAAACTCCTGCAAGCCATGATTTGCACTGATGCAATTTATTGCAATTTATTGCAATTTCAGCTGGTGTGAACAGTGCACTTTTTGGGGGAGTTCTTGTGTTAAGGAAAGCAGCATATTGTCCATAAACTCAAGATGTGCTTGAGACTGATGTCTGAGGGCATTGTTGAGGTGAGAAACCGAAGACTAACAGAAGTTTATAAGGGAGTAAGAAGCTCTAGAATTGTTAGCCTCTGGTAAGTCAGCTTCTGGCAAGAGAGGGAAGATTATGATCAGTCGAAAAAGCAGAATAATCTCCTTCCCTCTTTTTCTTCCCTCTTTCTTTTCTCTCTTTCCTCTCATCAAGAAAATAAAAGTTACTTCAAAGATAAAAGTTATAGAAGATAAATCTTGAAAATTTCTAAATGAGGATTTTAAACTGAACACAATATATTGGGTTAAGATGAGGGTAACTCAGAAAAATAACAGGACTATTGCTATTTGAGTTAGGATTGTGTGTATGTGTCTGGAAATATGTGCACCAGTGTAAGAGAGCTAATTACAATATTGCAGTGTTATAGGATTGGGGTTTGGGGATCTTTTTGTAACAGGAGACGACACAAGTCTCGGGGTGATCATTTGGTATTATACTTGGCATAACTACATATCAAGGCACTCTGAATCTAATTGCACAAAATAGCAGACAAGTTTTGATCAGTAAATAAAAGGATGTCAAGACTGGTGGATAGAACCCCCATCAGAAGGAAGAGAGGCACTTAAGCACATTTCTTCAGATTCACAGATTATGGAATATAACTGGAGGAGATTTGTAAACGTCTTCTGTGAAAGAGTTGCATATAAAGGTCTGTGATCATAACATCCCCAATTGGGACATACTTTCATGCGGGACTATGTTGATTCCTTGGGAATGGTAAAGGGAAAAAGCCCAAAGAGTTACTTAGTGTATAAAAAGAAAGGGTGATGTGGCAAGTAGGTGACCATATGCGAAGTGCCTGGTGTCTGTTAGGAGAAAAATTCTTTAAGTTGATCTTTTTCCTAACGCTCCTTCCTCACCCCTTTGCAAATATATCCATTTTCTTTCTAAGTATGTGTACAGATAGCAGGCTTGTACTAAATGAATCACCTTTTTATTTTATTCTTTTATATTTTAATAGTTTGTATTTTAAAGATGTTTATAAAAGCACAGTTTTCTTTTTGTGTAACCACTTGCCTAATTCTGTTTATAGCACCAATTTAATATAAAGTATTAAAAAGGACAACAAATATGATAGGAAAAGATAGTGAATTTTTCAAAGTTGCAACTAAGAATGTGAAAGGCTAGTAGTAAAGAGTGTTAGGCCCAAGTTCAAATCTAGAGTTGCAATGTGACAGTTCCAAACTTGGCAGCTGGTGCTTATCTAGATGTCTCACGGAGCAAAGCTTTGACTTCAGTAACACAAACCCTAATAATTCAAATGTTATTTAGTTTATATATGCATTAGTAAACACCCTTTGCAGTTGAAGTCATTATTTTGTAATCCTTTTAAGGCGAACTGTGTGCTTGCTGGTCCTCTGGCCTTTATCCTAGCCAAGTAGGGTAAGTGCGGTTGGGTAAATAACAGCAAAAAATTGCTAGCAGCCTTAGATAAGAATCCCCCCAAATATAAACAGATGAAAGTTGTGATGTGTGTGTATTTTGGAGAACCCTGTTGTTAATACCTTTGTTCTTCTTGTCCTATTGTTTAGTGATAGGAAACAGGGACCTCCCATCTCCCTGTGTATTTGAGTGCTGCTGCTTTAGTAAAATCTTTACTCTGTACAAAATTTAGGATTTTGCTTTCCCTTTGCATATTTCTCTGATTTTATTGTCTTCTGCTGTGTATTGGGGGAGTTTGGGCTAATATTCCCTATATGCAGTGCTGTATACTGGAGAGGATTGGGCTAGTATTTCCTAGACAGCGGGGAGAACACCTACCTTCTAACTGATATGTTGGTCATTGATCCTATCAAGGACAAAAAGCTAACTGACCATGTTGATAAGTCAGTGGAGGAAGTCGGGAAAGTGAAAAAATCATTAGTTAAATGACTGTTGTGGGCTGATACTAGAGAATTTAAACAAGAAATGCTTAGAAGAGATTGTTTGAAAAGATAATGGTGGAAACTAGCTGAGGTTGCTTGAAGAAAGTAAGTATTGTACATCAACAGCTTAGTGGTATTATAGCCCTGACCAGTGCTATGAGAACTTTTTGGGTGGTGTTTCTGCTCTGTCATTTTCTCCCCGTGATTCTTCAGAGGGTGTTGAAGACTTAAGGAATGAACAATACGATGTCTTGAGGAAAGACAGCAGGACTCCAGTCTGTGTTCTGCTATCTACTTCCAGGACTGTTTCATGTAGTTACCTTGTCTAGAAACTGTACAGTTGAGAATACCTCATGAGGTGAGCGCTCTTGATAAGCCTTTAACTGAGCTCTGCTCAGTTCCTTTGAAAGTGTACCAATGCCTGTCTGCAATGGATGAACAAGTCTGTGGAGGCCAACAGGGTGGCACAATTTTCTGCAGCCTTGTGAGATGATTGGCAGAGTTTTAAGCAAGTTACAGAATATCTTTAAACAGCTAATTCCAGCTAGTTTCTTGCTCATGTTATCAGTTATTTTGAATTCTAAACTTTGAAGGTAACTTTCAGTATGAACTGTCTGGTGTCTAGTTCAGAGGGTTCCTCTCTGAAGTCCAGGTGCCTAAAAGCTAAGGAATGAAATGGCTTTCAGGTGTTTATAGGAATAGAAGTTTTCTGTTAGATCAGCCAGTTTCTTTACCTGTCCAGGACATCCTTAGAAAATAATCTTTCATCTATCTTTCGTCCCCCATACTCCCTTCCCCATGCAATGCTTTAGGTGATAGAATAATACAGCTTTAAAGCACATGAGATTAGATACCCTTCTGAGAGCACATGTAAGAGACTAAGATACGAAAATGAATTGCAACTCATTGCATTCCAATAATTAGGTAAAAGAGGGCACAGTATGTCTCAGAACACAGAAATCAGGGTGAAATACGATTTTTAAAACATTTTTCTTTAAAGGAAAGATGTGGCAGCAGTATGATAATGATCTTGTACTCAGATTCTTCATCACACAGATATGCTGCAAGAACTGCCATTGTAAAGCAGATTACTGTCACAAAAAGGTAGTGTCAAACACATTACCTCTTTCTTTTCATACAGTTTTAAAAACACAATTTCAGCCAAGCTTGTGTACTTTTTGTGTAATTATTATTATTCTGTGCACACTTTGTTTTAATGAAGCATAAATTTGAGGAATAGTTCACACTTTCATTTAAATGAAAGCTGATCTTTAAGGCAGCTGGAATACCCATTTTAAAAACAGTGCTTATATTTGGAATATATGTATTCTGATTATTGTGAATTAAATACTCCTTTGAAAGATACCGTTCTCTACAGAGTCCTCATCAGGCTTTACTGTAACAGTTGAGCAAGATTTATTTTTTTTTTTAGGGTCATCTTGAAAAATCATCTGCTTCATCTGGCTGTAGATTCAGTCTATAGAATAAACTCAAGCTACACAAAACAGTTGTGTTAACAGGTTTAGATCAGAAGAAAATAAAGGAAAAGCATCTTCCTGGATCAGTCTTTTAAATTGTTTTGGAGGGTCTGCAAATGAAAAGATAGGGAAAGTATGTGTATATGGATAAATATATATATGTGTGTGTGTGTACATATATGTATTATATAAATGTATTGCATAAGTATAAATAAATATTTATTTTTATATATATATATTCCATGTAAAAAGTAAAAGCATACATGTACAGCTTTTATACATGTGAAGCGAATAACGGACTGACCTAGTGTTTTCTCTAGAATTTTTTTTTTTTTTTTTTTTAAAGTAAAAATGTTGCAAGTGCTTCTCCTGACTCTTTCTTAAAGCCTCCTGGCCTCCTGAGATTCAAAATAACCTGTTGGCTATGCTTGTGTTTCTATCACATGGTAGTTAAGCATGTTAGGAGTAACTATATTCCCTGCACCCTGTGAGGATCCGCTTCTGCCTCCAGAAACTGATTTCAGCAAATAATTTTGAAAATGGTCTCACTTAACATAGTTCTGCTGGCAAGTGATGGCTGGTAAGAAGGGAACAGGTTTTTTTTGGTTTGTGTTTTTTTTGTTTTGTTTTGTTTTGTTTTGTTTTTTAAAAAAAAAGTGATTACTGTAAAATGTTTCCAATTCAGTAGTGACCTTGAAGAGTGAAGTGGATCAGTTTTCAAAGGCTGACATTGAAAATGGATTTTGGAATAAAGTCCGTATCTATTGCAAATGATATTTGGTCTCAGTCCAAAGGTGATACTAAACCTTGAAAATAAATTCCTCTCTACTAACCCAGTTTATATAAAATTTGCATTTCCCTTTTATATAAAAATTTGTTTCCCCAAAGATAGAAATAACATCCAGTAACATAAATTTTGATATCTACACATACACGCTTTGCTAGTACAAAGATCCATAGTTGAGTTAAGATCCTTAAGGCTTGTCCCACTAATTAGAAGCACTTACCTTAAAATGGAATATTCTCTTGCAAATTAATGATTCTACTGAAAATCTCTTGAAGGTGGTGAAATGCTTGAGAATGTCTTAGACTTATGTTTCACAAGAGATTTTTTTCCAGAAATATTTGTTTTTTCATGACATCTTTCATTTCAAAATTGTGAGCTAACTGAACAATAATACTAATTTGCAAAAATCAAACCAGTATGTTTCTACGAAACTGTGCTAGTTTGATTCTTCATTGTCGTGTTGTTTACTCATTCAGGCATAGCCAGTGGATTCAAGACCCTCAAAAAGGACTTATGTTCCTAAATATTTGTTTCAGACACATCTTTTTGTCACATCTTGGATTATTTGGCTTTTAATAATTCTTCAGCACTTGTGCTTTTGTTCTGGTGGTGACAGGAAAACAATCGTACTGCATCCTGTAAAATTATTCAGTGGATTATTTTACACATTTGTGGCATGTATATGATGCCTGCTTCATCCAGATCTTCCTTTAGTTAGCAGAAGCTGTACAGATCTTCCTTTAGTTAGCAGAAGCTGTACAAATGCTTTTTTTGTCAATGTTTGCAGGGTTTGCATAGCAGGAGCATTTCAAATTTTGAAGTGTTACTGATTGTTTTACCATACGTTACTGAGTTATAGGAAGGCAACCTGATTATTCTCTTGTAAATCCCATCGTGGACTAGTCACTGAACTTCACATCAGTCAGCATTCTAGTGAGCAAACTTGGGGGAAAAAGTGATCCAAACAGTACGTAATTATACTTAAGCAGCTGCTCACAGTGGGTATGACAGCCTGGTACTTTCTTTCCCATGTAAGCATGCGAAGAATTCTTTTACTGATGCAAAGTTTTTCTTGCTTATTGCTGTGGTTTCTTCCCACTACCATTTATTGCAGATACTTTTCAAGAATTTGTCATGTTCCCTTTGATTTTTTTTTTTTTTTCCTTAAATTATTATGTATTTATTTTTAATTTTTGTTGGTCTTGCTGAAGTAGGTCAGCCTGCATCTGGAAGGGAGGGATAGGGTTGTTACCACTGTTACAAACTGGCATAAGAGTTAAGTTCTCTGAGCCCTGCAAGGTAAAGATGGAGTCTTATTTGAGCTACTGACTTCTAAGGAGACCAGAAAATCCCACCTTCGATGCTTTGTGTGTGAGGAGGGGTACGTTTCATTCTTAATTCCAAGAAACTGCGTAAATCTATGTTGCTCTTTTTGTAGAGGAGGAACAAAGCACTAATTTGTAGCGTTCGAAAAAGTCAGAGCTGTAACACTGAATGACTTCCCTGGTGGCTTTCTATCAAAGAAATTTTTAAAGGCATTTGAGCACCAAACTGTTCTTTGTGCCTTTTAAAAATCCCTCGTGTGAAAACAGAGGTGATTTAGAAAGGCTTTTCAATTGGAAAGCCTTTGGTAAGATTTCATCCTGGTTTCACAATTTCAGGACAAACTTTCTTAATCTAATAGCTACTTGCTTACAAACAAACTCATGCTTTCTCAAATGCATTCTTAGTAATAAGGAGGCCATAATGAATGTTTGGATACCTGATCTGGATCCCTGAAAAGGATGAGTTGTGAGCAGTGTACCCTGAAAGAGATGCCTAACAGAGAGCAGTGCTTTAGTTCCTTGTTGACTGTTACATAAATGTGTATTATATTTTCCAGTGCTCATCTCCATATTTATTGCAAACTGGATTTGGTGCTGCTCTTCATATGTTTCCTTACTAGCTTATTCCTAGCTTCTAAACCATGTTGGCTTGGATCCCTACTGAAGTTATTTATGTTTTCTTGGCATCATGTGTTAATGGTGTTTTTGTGTAGTCAGGGTTATCTATCCGAAAGTTCTTACAAGTCTTGAGCGACCCATCACCAGCATAACTTCCATGAATGATCAGAATATGCACAGGAACAAATGCTACTCTTGGGCTACAAAGTCAGCTTCCTAATACAAAATGAGTAGTGTTGTTCCTAATTGTTCCTAATACAAAATGAGTTGTATTGCATGCTATTTAAGGGGTTCCTATGAGGTCAGGACCTCGCTATGCTTGCTGGCATATTGACACATCATTAAAAGACAGTTGTTGCTGCAAAAAGGCATAAAACCTTTGAGGACAAGATGTAGGTCATAATAATAGTGATGGAGGGTTGCTATTCCTGTATTTGTCAAATACTCATCTCCACACAAAAATACATCTTGGTGACTATTTTTAGGATCATCATGTCCAAAAAAATGTTGCTTTTTTGTATTGTCAGGATTGCATATATTTTCAATAATTATATTACTTCTGCTGCAGATCTGGGGGAGAGAGATGCTGCATTTATGCCTTTGTTGTTTAATAGTAGAGCTAGCTTAATTTTCTGATTTCAGAGCTTGTTAATACAAACTGTATTTGAAAATGGTATTTTTCATTTAGTGAAATTGCATTAATGGGGCTAAAACTTGCTCAATAATTGCATGACATTTTAGAATTTTGTGATTTTTGTATGCCATGTGGCATCAGTTTACAGTACTTGGTGTCCTTTTTAAGGAATGTAAGACTAGAAGGGACCATCTGGGTTATCAAATACAAAGCCCTCACAATTGCAGGCAACAGAGGGAGAAACAGAGCTGGTGCAGAAAGGCCCACAGAGTGGTTTTTTTCATGTACTCTCCCTCGCCAAAGACAATAAAGATAAAGCACTTCCCAAAACCTTAAAACAAAGTAAAAAATATTTTTAATTAAGAAGAAAGTGAACTACTGTTTCAGGTTTTATCGTGGCCAAGAAGAAAAGCTAAAGTGTAATGAATTGCATAGAAATTGTGAGAAAAAAGAAAGGACTTACAATTAACTGAGAACAGGATTCAGAAGACTTGAGAACTTTTGCAGTTTACTTATTGCCAACTGTATTTCTGAAAGCAAAAACGAGCCACTGGTTGGCACACAGACCGTGTATAAACCTCTTATCAGTTTGGAAGGGACATCAAGGCTATTGAAGAATGGCTATCCAAAGCACAGCTTGTATCATTCTGAGCTACAAGGAACATGTCATTTCATAGTATAAATTATCTTCAAAATGAATATAAACTAACAATTATGAAAAGATAGTCTAGTAATGCTGCTGTTCATTGTAAGCAATTTTTAGTGGGTTGATTTCAAGTTAGTTTGGAAAAACAGCATCTTTTGTTCAGAGAAAGAAACTGCATGTGTTACCATAACATTATGCAGATCAGTACCCATTACAGTAGCATTTAAGTTGATTTTAATAGGAGGAGGTTTTCAGAGCCATAAAGGGGGCAGTCAGTTGTTTAGTTCCTTAATGAGTTCAAAAGAGTGAGATTCTTGTTTCTGTCTTAGTGTATCTTGAAAGACATCTTTTTTCCGTATTTGGGTGAAAATGAACAGGTGAATGTATACTCAATGTATTTCGAGTTTCTTAATCCACAGGGGCGCATACTATATTGAATTCATCTCCAGAAGAGATTTACGCATGAGGGAATTTCCTCTTCCCCAGCCCTTTCTCCCTTGGGATCTCTATACACAGTAGAGAGATATATTCCTGCTGACTTTTAGGTATTTTTTATTCTTTTCATATTATCTGTGATTACTTCTAATTCTTTTCTGTTGTTTTTAGAAAGATTTTATATCATAAAGTAAAAATACTTTGCCCTTATCTGAATGAAAGAAATAATTTGACACTATGGAGAAGGATGGACTGGCAGTATTAAACATGCAGATATGCACTACAATAAATCCACCAGTTCTTTCCTAGAGCTCTTATATGAGCTATTATAAAACAGCTTAACAGTTCTGCTAGTCGATGTTAATATATGCAAATACATACATGAAAGTTCATGTACACCTACACACTCATCAGTTCATATAGATGAAGTCTTAGGTGGGGAAAGTCATGAGCATGGTTAGCGTGGTACAGAGTAAGTTCCCTCTTGAAGACAAGTTTTCCAATGCTCCAAATTGTTTTTTGACATGTCTCCCAGCTCCTGCCTTTTGGCTTCCTTACTGTCAAAGTTGCGTAAGTGTCATGACCTGCTCCTGTGGAACACGTAACACAGGACTGGTGGACAAATTCTGTCTTTGGATCTGTACAGCTCCCACTTGCTCAGATTTGAGCTGCTCACAGAAATGCAAGGATAGAAGCTGGCCTACAAGAGTAAAATACGCAAGGAAAGGCGAAAAATGTGGCTGTTGGTCTGCTGTTGGCTGCAGCTGTGTATTCCCACTGAGGGTGCCTGATCTGCTGAGGTGTTAGGAGCAGATTGTGCTTGAGTAATAGAAAATCTAAAAGTCACGTTAGGTTGTTTATCATAACTATATTCTTAAACTGCACATGCTTATGGATTTTAAGTAATTACATTTCTTGCTCTCTGTACAGATTATTCAGCTCACTTTGGTGTATCTTGAAAGGATTTTAAGTGTTACCTTCAGATGATTTTCAGTGATATCTAGAGAAGAATTTAATTGATCTTGGAAAAAATAAGTATATGCATTAGAATGATTTTTTAAAAATTATTATTTATTATTAAGAGTTGGTAGCTGGTAACTGTGACCATCTCCTCTAGCTCTTATTTAGGTATAGCTTGGGTAAAGCTTTATTAATTTGATTGGGAATTTTGCCTAGCAGAGATTGTAAGATTTGTTTCCAAGTGTCATGTTTAATTTATATAGTGCCCATACTTATTTAATTTACAATAATAACAGAAATTATCTAAAGACTTTTAAAATGCCTTTTTAAATTATAGTAATATACAGTTAGAGCAGTAGGATAGGAAGTTATTAAATAACATTGTAGATGCAACAGAAATTTTAATTAAAATAATTTAGGTTACCTCATGCTTCCATAAAGTCAGCACACAATACAGGAAGTAAAGAACACTAGATAATAAATTCCAGAATGTTAAAACAGGTAGCAAAAAAAATAAAGCAGAATAAATAACAAAAATGCCAAAAAAAAATCCCTATGTATTTCTCCAGTGATTGTGGAACCAACAGAAATAGAAGCAGTTACTGTTTCATCTCTCATACACTGCATAAACCTCAATACTGGTAGGGGTTTTTTGCCTGTTACTATCTACATCTGTTTTAAAAGCTGTACTGTTGGAGAAAAAATTCTGCTTAGCATTTCCAGTGCAAGCACATAAAACAACAAATCTGACAAACAATGCACACTACTAAATGCTGTTTAGCATTTTTTAAAGTGTTCAGTACAGAATTTCCGAGTGACATTGTAACAGCATTGTTCTTGTGAAAGATAGGCAGCAATTATGCTGGTTAAGCAAGCAGTATTATTTCTTTGTTAGGAGCTTCTTGCGTTATTTTTATGAATATAATATTGCTTGCCTCTTTATTGTTGTTTCTTATTGTTTCATGTTGCTTTGCTATTTGCATTCAAAGGGTTATCTCTTGCTAAGTTCACGTCTTAAATCTGCAGGAGACAAGGAGTAGCTTTAAATAATCCCTTTGACAACATTTAGTAAACTGTTCTGAGTGCTAGCAGTGCTTTGAATTTTATCTCCCGTATCTCAGGAGATAAAATTTATTATTATTATTATAATAAAATATTATAATAAAATATATAAAAATTATTATACCAGATATAAGTTGAGGAGTTTCAGCAGACTTAGATTGAACAAACCTTCTCTGGTTAAAAATGAAATCCCCAGAAATTACTGAGAGGCACCCTCCAGCAGACAAAACCCTTCTCCTTAGAAGATAATGGGGCTAGGAGAACTTGGCCCTAACATTTATGTTTCCCCTCAGTAAGATATAGGAAGAATTTGGAAGAATTCCTTTCTTTTAATTCTTTCTTCTGTTTGCTATATTCCCATGTGCAATTCGACAATATTAATTTTGAAAGAGTCATTCTGGGTCTCTGCATTTACACAATGGTCTCAGCTCTTCTTGTAGCTGAAATGCCAGCTGGTTGCCTTTGCCGAGAAACTGGTGAATGAGGGTTCAGTTACCTGGGGCATTATGACTCAAGGAATGATGCAGTTCTACCTCGAGGGTCTGATGTTTCTGGGGATGCATTTCTAAGAAGCCCTCAAAGATTTCAGACTGCAAGGATGAAGATTACCCTACAAGAGACATAAAGCCTAGTGGAAGAAATATGGAAGATAATTGTAGCTTTTGTGTAGCAGCAGGTAGGCTGCCTGGATGAACCTGTTCTTTCGCTTAGTCTTTAGGTCTTTGGAACTGATGCTCTTTGATATGTTTGTAATGACAGTTCATTGGAGGGCTCCAATGTGGGTCTTTACAGTGAATAATATATTAATATGCCGAATGCTTCCAAATGGATGCTTGGCGTGTATGTATGTATTTATTTGTTTTGTCAGAAAATTATTTTGGTGGGTGGCCAAATTGATGTAAAATTAAGTAGCTAACAGAGTACAACTTTAATGTTAAATAGTTATGGCTACTGTGAGCCACTCTTGGTATGAGCTTCCTCTGTGAACTGAGTATAGCATCTATCTTTCTGCATTTGTACTGACGTAATGATTCTGAACTTAGAATCAATAAGCTGAGAGTGAATTAGTCATTATATATGAGTATTGTGTCCTTTCCCAGGGAATTTAATCAGTAACACCATAAACAATTAATTTGAACAAATCTAAGCAGGTTACAACAGGAACAGGAGCAAGCATATATTCATAACAATCAGGCAACACCTATATTAACTGTTCAGATTAAAATTATAATTTGAATTAAAATTCAAGTGAGGCCCATTTGCCTTTAACCAGTTTCTTGGAAATAATCACTGCTGAAGTACATATTGAGCCATTTCATTAACCTTTAAAAGAATGCCTCTAAGTGTTGCTCCTTGGCTGAGATGTTAATATGCTAGTCATGCTGATGACCTGTTCACAAAAGCTGAATTACCAGCTGCATTTGCATTGATCTACGGATGGAGAGTGCTATTTTAGAGCTGAGTGTTGTTCTCAAACCACAACTGTATACACTTATTTGAGTGGTAATACAACAAACATTAATTATGTTGATGAAAATATATCAGTTTTTAATGTGTTGAGTATGAAATGTATCTTTTTATATATATGATGGGAAATCTTATACAATGAATAATAATTTGTCCATCAAAGACACCAAGATAGACAGTTACTGCACTCCTAAAAGCTTAGGGTGTGAAGGGGTGAGACATAGGGCAAGAAATTAAGTGATCTCAGTGGGGAAAGTTGCTTGACTAGCATTACACAGCTGATTGTTGCCTCAAAGAATAAAATTCTTGTCTATTTTCAGAGGGCATCTTGTCTTCTGATATGCTGACTGGCTGCAGGTTCACTTGCTCATTGGGCTCCTGATCAGTGAGGTGCCTCCCTAATAAGCTGTGCCTAAATTCGAGGTCTAACACAGCACAGAACTCAAGCAGGTAAGTCAGCTTGGACTGGGAAATTGGTCAATGAATGAGGAGGTGCACACAGAGGTCCAAGAGCTCACCTAGGGGCGTGTGACAGGTGCAGGAGCAGGAACGCGCTTTGCTTTGTGTCTCTGCCACAGCTCCTGCTTCTCAGCAGTTTCTGGATCACACTGTCTCAGCTGCTTATGTTGTGCAGTGGCAAGGAGGCAAAGGCAGGGCAGCATTTAAATTGGGACCATGGATGATACAGAGATGTGAGAAACGGTGAAGCATGTCTAGAAGTTTGTGAATCAGTGCTTTGTTCTGTATTGGCTGCCATAACCCAGTCATTATTCTGGTCATCAAGTTTCTCCTACGAGTGCAATAAAAAAAAGTAATACAAGTTATTTAGAATTACAGTGTTAGGCTGTTGTGGAGGTCACCCTTTAGTCCTGGCCTGACAATTCAGTTAGTTTTTAATTCCATCATTACCACTGTCTCTTTGAGATGAAAGCTAGTGACAAGAGATGCATCTCTGGTTCATTCCTGTAATATTTCTCTTTAATTTAGCATGTCTTGAAGGTAGGATTTTAAATCTAAAAGTAGGTAAAAGTGCTACCTTGAAAGCAGTTGTATGCTGTATAACTACGAATGAGTAGAAACAAGATGTATTAGCAGTACTTACATGTCTGTGTGATTAAAAGAAAACTGTGAAATAGAACATGTTAGGCAGAGGAAAAAACAAGGCACATTGTAAGATTCGGGTTTCCTACTGTGTGAATGGCAAAGTCTTTTGCTGGTGATGATCTTTTTTGTGTAGGTGTACCTAACCTGTTCCTGTTTTGGGAATTTCCATAAAGTAATAATAATAATAATAATAATCATACAGTTACACTCCCTCAAATAAGAAGAAATAGAAGTGATTCAAAGGATTTTTCTAAGGGAAAGAAAAATGTGGTCACAGACCATAGGGAAAAAGAAATGGGGGCATATATGTCCAATAGCTAGTAAATCACTAAAAACTAGGGCTAATGAGTTTGTATCATAAGGCAAAACAGAAAGTTGTCACACATCCTGCATTATGATTACTTTGAGTATTTGATGGGAACATTGCCTAGATTATCCATTTATAAATAAGAGGGTTTTTTTCATTGAATTCAAGTATAAAGTCTGTCCTAGCTTCACCATGTGAAACTGAAATTACAGTAGTTAAACCTCATCAGCTTGCAGCCTCCTCATATGAGGCACAATATCAAATGCTCCTCCTCAGCTCCTTTCCCTGTGGTTGCTAGAGTTACAGCTGATGACTGCTACTGTATGTTGTGCTTCCTGGGAAGTCTCAAGTGTGTTGCTTCAGACAGAGACCAGCTCTTCTATAGGTAACTGGAGAGTTCAGACTGAGGGTATTCAGGATACAAATGTATTTTGTTTTTAAGACTCGGTGTGTATGCTGATGACAGCGATAGTTTGATATGTGAGGGTTTGACTACTCAGTGCCTGTCTGGGAAACATGCTGCAGTCTGTATTTGTGAGTTAGCTTGTAAGCGAATACGATTTTTACATATCATAAAAATTACTTAAAGATTGAGTTCTGTTTTGATTCTTCTGCTGATGGTATTTTAACATGAAGCATTGTGTATTTTGTAAAAGCAAGCAAAGATGTAGAGGCGAACTGACCAAAGCTCTCTTCTCTTTACATTGCAAGTTGGAGAGATGACTGAATTAAAGAAAACAGTCCACTGAAGTACCAAACAACCAAGATATCAGTACAGTTGGTAACCAAAGTATGCATGGTTTGTTGATTATTCTGATTATCCCAGAGATACAATCCCAGAGCTTATTCTCTTTTGAAAAGATGCAGTTTTTCTGGTAATTATTTAAAGCATTTGGACACTGAAACCTTACGGTTACACAGCAAGCAGACACAATGTGATCAGTGACATTCTAAGCTTTCACAATTTAAAATGTGCCATCACTCTGCCCTCCAAATAAAGCCAGAGGTTTGTATGTTTGTAGTAATCACAAGTGGCTCTTTGAGCCAAATGTATGTAATGCAGAAGTTGTTTGTTTTCAAATGTCCCATTCCCGGTTAGGAGTACGTCCAGAATGGTAAATACAATGTCCAGTCTTTGGATTGGTATACTTTAAAATCTAACACTGAGATCTGTTAGTGTCAGCAAGGGTCCATGTGGATGATTGCTGCAGTGATAGGATTTAAGAAAGAGTCATTCTACATAGTAGAAAATAATCACTAAATTCATTTATAAAGCCTTCCAAACGCTTTGTTGAGGGCAACTTTTTATTTCTATTTGTGGTACTGCATATTAAAACCTAGGTTTTTATAGGTGAATTCTTATTTCAGATTCATATGAGTCATCCCTATCCATTTAGACTTCAAAAACCCAGTGGAGTAAGGATCGAGTCGTTCACTTCGGTGCTTCCTTGTGTTTGGGCTTGCAGGTGATATGTACAAGCTGTCTTAATTCAATTCTATCTGACTTCTCTGCATGTTACTCTGTTAGCATTTCTAATGTTGTTTTTAACATGCCTTTTTTTGAAATGCAATCAAATGAAGGAGGAAAAGGTCAGTAATAGGAAATCTTCCTTGGAGGAGTTTGTGGCATCTGACGCCCGTATCCAAGTCCCTTGTGTCCTGGTGACAGAAGCTGGCATTCAGCTACTGTGGTATTAACTTAATTTGCAGGTGGCATCACCTTTTGTGTGTAGTAATAAAAGGGAAAGTGAGCATTTTGCATTCAGTATTATTCAAGTCCTTTACTCTGACATTTATTTTAAAATAGAGCACTGGTACTGACGAGTATTAATCTGCGTTTTCAAGCATATTGTTTGAAGCATATCCCAAGATTACAAAAGAAGATCTTGTTCTAAGCCCCAATGGGAGGTTGCTTAGGAGGTACATGTGTGCGTAGAAGGTCAGAAAAAAAATTATTTTTGAAAAATTTATTTATAGAAGCTTCCCCCCAGAAAGCCCATAAACCTTTCTGTTATTTCAACTTCCCAAATATTCTCCTGAGCGCAACACAGTAGAGAAATGTTTTGGGTTGAACTCTGTCCTGTAAGATAATCAGCGTCTGTGCTGTTAGAGTAATGCAAAGTTTGAGGTTCCTGATCTTTTTTCCTCTACCAAGTCAAGTTTTGCTTCAAAGTACTTTTTTCACATGGCTGTTGCCACAAGTAGATGATGTGAGTTTCTTCAGAGACTGACACTGATTGTAGCTGGCTGGACAGTTACTGTTTAGAATGGCATGCTTGAAAAGCCACAGCTACAGTCTGAAAAAGGTTTAGAGCTGGCTGAATTACTTGTTGCAAATCAGTTGTGTAGATTTGTGGGTATGAGCCATGGTAGATGGACCTACGTGAGTTGTTTACTTAATTTCTCATAATGCTGAAAATCAAGTTGTGTTATCAGCTGAATGAGCAGCAAAGTCTTACTGTCTTCACTGCTTACCAGTTGGGCTTCTTTGCCTTAGTGGAGCCAGTCATAATTCTCAATTAGTTTCAGGATAATAACTTCAGAGAGTAATTTTGATCTCAGCTACAAAATTACTTCTATAAATGCGTAAGAGAGTCTGAGATACAAAGGAAAAATGGAACATAGAACACAAACTTTTTTATTTTAGTACAAGAGTTTTTTGTCTTTGGAAGGATGAAATGGCTTAATCTTGCATGTACCAGCCTTATGGCTTTTGCCCTGTAGTATTTCCCATCAAAACAGATCAATAATCCTGTTAACCAGAATGAATAGTGTAACCAGCTGGTGGTACCTGCTTTCAGTGTCCTGTGCGAGTTCAGTGATCTCAGCCCAGGCCCTGACCAGCTTGACAACACTTACTGCAAAAGGCATCAGCAGTACTTAGGAACTTTGTGGTTGTTTTGGCTGTAGGGCTCAAGAGTGAATGAACATGGCTTGTAAATAAATGACTTCTCTTCCCTTGGAAAAAGTCATTCACTTTTGGGTAATTGTGTAGCTTGTGGATTATGCTGGTCCATGGGTATCTTTGTGATAGCAATCTGCTACTCATAGTTAAGGCAGTTATTTCTCTTGAGCATATTACAATGAGTGGTCCTTTTGGTGTGGAAAGTTTGACATTTAGTTCCATAGACACAAGTCGTTTCTTGTTACCTGTAGCCAAGACACACTGGAATTTGAAGCTCTGCTTCCTGTGCTGTACTGTATAGCTCTATGTCAATACATGAGGCTTCTGGTCTGTTGATTTATCAGCTTAACAACTGTCAGATTCATATAACAAATTCAGAATAAAAATTAAAGTTCTCTTTTGTGAATTCCCTTCACTAGAGGTAATTCAAAGGCTTTATTTCCTCAGTTTTGCTGGTGCATTTACTGCACATAAAAATAATTATCTGAGATAAAAATCTACTGTACTTTGACTCCCGTTGATAGTGAAGCTCATTACACCCCCATTATAATTATTACCCTCTTTATGTATACCTCGTTAAACACTTCAAAAACAGGCATCCAGGGGATGCTGTTTTAAGAAACTATTTAAGTGATCAGGATGAATTATGTAAGATACTAACAGTATGTTCCCTCTACATCACCTCAAATCTTACAAAATTTGGGATGCATAATAATCAGAATTATATAAATAATGTTATTCTGTCTAACAGTGCTCTGATACTT
This sequence comes from Phoebastria nigripes, assembly GCA_035582835.1. Lineage (NCBI taxonomy): Eukaryota > Metazoa > Chordata > Aves > Procellariiformes > Diomedeidae > Phoebastria > Phoebastria nigripes. Next base: position 1,082,533 of record JAYKAV010000933.1, on the reverse strand, counting down.
TCCCTGTATGCATTTGCTTCACTAATGCAAATTTACCTCTGGCAGTAGTCCTATTAAAGGCAATATAGTAGTACAAGCCATCGCCAACAAACAAATGGCATCTTTACCTGCAATACGCGAGTAAATATATGTCCTGCAAAGTGTAGCATAGGCAAGGGGCAGTTAGCAGAGGTAGAAATGCAACTAATAGCTAATAAAGATTACTTTGCCCTTAAAAAAAAGAAGACGGTTGCTGTTTCATCACTGAAGCTGTACCATACATAACACAGACTCTCAGATATTGGTATGTGATGACTTCAGGTTTGTAGTGGGGATGAGATAACCCAAAGCCAAGGAGATGAAAAGTACCAGAAATGTAGCATTCCATGACTTACACCTTTTTCTTTGACAACTGTCCTGTTACGTGCAGGTAATAATGCAAACTTACACTGGAATATGAATTTCATTTCAGTGCTGAAGATTCCAAGATCATAGCTTCATTTCCAAGATCATAGTGTTCAACACACGAAGGCCTGCTTTTCTAGTGAAGACAACTGAATTTTTTAGGAATGTATTTCTGCTCTGCAAAATGACTCTTAAAAATGGAATTCTGAAGTGAATCACAGTGCAAAGTGAGTTTATTTAATGGCAGGACAAGACTATGTTGGTTTGGAAGATGTAGCAAAAGTCTTTCAAGCTTCAGGCATTGCTATGAACAAAGATTCTGCTGTGTGAATGCTGTACTTCTTAGCACTTTTATAACCCTAATAATTTATACAGGTATTGTACATGTCTAAGGATGCTCTTCGAAAATAATGGACTGCACAGTTGGTCCAGGGAATGGAACAAACTTGACAAATACATCGATGCAGATCTTGTAAAACCAAAAGCCCATTTAGCTTGCCATGGTAGAACTGGCTGCGTAGAAGCTACTAAAACCAAACTTTGTGACGGTAAAATTAGTTGCTTGCACTGTGAGTATGCATCAGAGATCTGGTAACAAAAAGAAATGCCACTTTTTTGTTTTTCTGACCATGTTTTGACTAAATTTTAATGCACTCAGGTTTTTTTCCCCCTGGAATAGCAGTATTTATTTGTAGTATCTTGTCTTCAGTTGCAACAGTAAAGCTTCCCTGGCTGAGTAAAAGCAGCAGTGAGGATCTAGGATGCTTGCTTTGCATCCTAAATGTAATACTGAGATCAAGTTTATACTGGAGATAGACCCAGGTCTCTTTTGGAGTCAACACTTATGGTTCTCTAAAGTTTTGTTATTTGAATTGAGATCTTGACTTGTATTCTAGTATATGGAAAATATCATGCATGAAATACCATGCATGAAAATCTAATCTAGAAATACCATGCATTCGTGTGCACAGCTTCTGGTTATTTGTTAAGTAACAGCTGTTTCAATTAAACATTTTACTTTCAGTCACAATGAAAAAACTGGTAATAGTTTGACTCAGTAGAATTTTTTAAAAGCATATTAAATATTTAAACAATTTTTTTTCTGTTGATGGCTAAGAGAGGCATCTAGTGTGCATCATCTGTTGGTGATCACACAAGAACACTGCAGGGTTTCCTTTTAAATATGTAAATAAACTACTCTGTCCCTCCTGCTTGTTCTGGGTGTAGAAAACTTGCTGATTTCATTGTAGTTGCAAGAGTAATTAAAAAATGGGGGTCAGGGATGTAAAATGAAATATCTGTACATTGTCCTGATCTTTACAACTGCATTGAATAACATAAAAAACATAAACAATTACTATATTTTTAAGGAAAATAGAAGTCCACAGGTGAACTTTGTATACAGATACGCATACCCAAATAAAGTAGCTGCTCATTTTCACTTGTTCATTGTTTTTTTCCTTTTAAATTCTTGTCAGGTTATTTTACTGGCTTATGCTATTCTCTGATTTAGTGGTAGAAGTGTTAGAATGTTCCGAATTTAGCATAGCTTTTTTTGTTTCTTTTCTAAACATGGACCACTTTGAGTAACAATGACATAATTTTGATATTTCAGGGTGTGTTATGGATTAGGCATCATTTTGTCCATGCTACAAAAATCAGATTTCCCTTTATTCTTGTTTTTCCACAGAGATATAAAATCTTTTGGCTCGGAAATAAGATTCCCCTCTCCCTACCCCCCCTCAAATTTTGTGTTCACTTTGTTCTACCAAATCCCCCCCCCAACTCACGCACAAAAACACAGTGATGTATGTGGAGTAGGAACCTCTGAAACATGGAACCTGAAAGGTTGGAAGCATCCAGACGTGAGCCAGGATCTGTTCTGCCAGCAGAAAATATGGGAGACACTTAGGCAATTTAGTGGAGAGCGCCAGAAACCTGGTTCTTACCAGGCAGTGTTAGTAGACTTCAAAGGATGCTTTGTGACTGAACATTGCTTCCTGTGCTGTAACAGTAAGGTGTCCAGAACATACTGAGTATGTTTCCCAGTTTGTCAGGATGTCTCGGAAGGGAAAGAGGAAGGATCAGCATTTTCTGTATAACCCAATGCTTAATAAATGAAATAAGTTTTAGGATGAGCGGGAAACATATTGCAGTCCTTCTGTTTTGCATTCTTGTGAGAGTCTAGAAGATTTTTTTTCAAGAATGCTATTCTGGTGGCAAACACATTTAAAAAAAAATGCTGCAGGGTGTCTTTGCAAACATGTAGAAGTGGGGTCATGTAGTTAGATAGTAAATGGATTCTTGGCATGGGTCTTATTAGGTATAACTTACTGTTCTTCCAGAGATACCCAGTCTAACAGAGTGTGGCATATTACTCCATTGTAGACAGTGAAGAGTTGAAATAGGTCTGCACCACTGTTCTATGATGTGTTTTGTAGTTGTAACATGGCATGAGGCTTCCTAGAATAAACCTGCACAAAATCTTCTCTCTGCTTTCTTAGGAGTGGTTTTAAGACAAATCACCAAACAGATTTTGTGGTTTTAAATATTTCCTTCACAAGTATTTGAGAGATGAATAACTTTGTAATATCTGAGCAAAATTCAGCCATGCTTATGTGAAGATGGCAACAAATATTCTCTTAGACAAAGTACAAACTGATTGGATGGGATATTTTTTAAAAAATCATATATTACTAACTGTCTTTTTTTATGTCTTACTCTGTAACAAGAAAGGAAAACATGAGAGGATTGGTGTACTTTAGTCTACTAGTGTATTACAGTGAAATGGATTTACAAATGAATAAACAAAATATTTTTGCTTGAATTTGTTACCACATTCGAAAAGTCAAAAGTGTAGAGTGCTCTGGGTTGGTTTTTTTTTGTTGTTGTTGTTGGTTTTTTTTGTTTGTTTGTTTGTTTGTTTTAACAGAATTTTAATAACTTATATTTAACTGAGAAAGGCTGAGTATTTTTGTCACATATATCTCAGAACAATTTAATCTTAAAAAAAAATCTTGAGTTTGAATTCTTGCATTTTTATCAGAGAGGCTGATACGGTAACAAGTTTCGGGGGAAAGATTCAGTATTTATGTGTTGAGTATTGAGTAATGCTGATTCTGTTATGATTATCCACCATACAATTAGATCTCTGTGAATCCTGAGGAAATATGCCTTTGTCAGTAGAGCAGGAAATTATTGTGAGTTAAAGAGTCTAATCTCAGGGTTTCTGTGAAAACTTACATAAGTTACAAATGCTCTGTTTTTCCAATTTTCCATATGTAGAACATGAATAAATGTACTTTAGTTTTCTTTACAGGGGTAGCTGTGTTTTAATTCAGTTGAGTTGTATTTTAATTTCCTTTTTAAAGTATTTTGAGAATTGTAGGTGAGCTTTTTTATAGAAGAACAGATATTTATTGGCAGGGATTTGTGTTGGATTTACTGTAGGCTAAGATAACTTTTCTTTGCCAGCTGTTAAGAACAACTTCAACAGTATAAAAATACCTACTCTGGGGAAAATTGATTACTTCATAATTCTATCTGATGAGCCATATTGGACTAACCAGAAGCCTGAAAGTGCTGCTTGAGAAAGTACAGCTTTTCATTTTACAGGGAGCCCCCTGACAATTTATGGACGAGGCATGGCTGTAGTTAGACCTCTGTAGGTTTTAGATGGTGAAAGATGAGTAGGAAAAATTTTATCTCCAATTCTGTCTTGGGCACCCAAAGCTAATATTGTTCCATCTCACTAAGATTTGTTAAACAAACCATCTAGATTAGATTTATTTAGCCATTATTGAATTACTCCAGCTCCTGTAAAATACGAGGCTAAAGCACACTAAAAGGTGATTTTGTAAATAGAGCCCATTCCATTTCTGTTGTATAAACAGAGCTTAGTGTCACAGATTCATGCATTTGTATGCTGCAGTTGTCTCACTACTGAAGTACACCAAATAAGGTCTCAAAATAGAGAGTGTTTAGCTTTCCAGGTACTGAGTGAGATCACCAAGTGGTCAGATGAATTTTTTTTGTCTAAAACTTGCCGGATAGCAAAACTTGTCTGACAACTTAAAGCTGTATGAAGTATTTGCTGTTATTTTCAGCCATTAGAGGATATGCTGTTGATTCGACTTCTTACCAGTTCCTAAGGCCATAAATATGAATTGATAATTTGGAAATATGTGATTGTGTCTCCTGTACAAGAAAAGACAGTTTTGCTGATTAGGATTTTTTTATATGAATTCCTGAAGAAGTTACTCAAATGATGCACTTAAATGTATGTTTTAAAGTAATGCCCTTGCCGATCATACCTGGCATTGGTTGTTGTGTTACTTAGTTTGCATAACCATGATATTTTTAGAGGCATTTGTGGCATTGGCCCCTCTAAAATACAAGAGAAACTGTCAGTCTGCTTCTATTTCCACTGAAATAAAAATAATTGATGAAAGTTTCTGGAGTCCCAATTTTTAGATGAGTCTTTGTGCCCTACAGTGAAGTAGAACTAAATGCCCTATTAAAAAGTTCCCACATGACATGTATCTGACTAATCAGCTTATGTTTACAGGCTGGTATTGGTGCAGTCACATTCAAATAACAGAATGCACAAAGTTTTGGAGGTATATTTTAGAATTTGGAGTTGGATTGGTGAAGTTTTCTGGGTTTGGGTCAGGCCTGCTGGGAGCCATTAGTACAGTTGGTGTGTAGTTTGGTGTAGACACAGCAATTGTCTGTTCATTGTTAGGATTGCAGTTTATATGTGTAAAGTAAAGAATAAATCTTTTCTAGGCTTGAAAGATCCAATGTATCCCTTCTGCATTTATGACTCCAGACATAAGTTTTAAGCAAGTAATATCTGTTGTGTCAGGGTGGAATCAAGGTTGCTTGCAGGAATATAAAAGCTGGTTGTTTTCTGCAATAATTAATTTAGCTTCTATTTTCCATCCATTTTGAAAGAAAAAAGGGACAAAACTGTCACGTTTTTCATGTTTTTCCACTGGTTATAATTGTTTAGATATATTTTTAATGTGTGTTTCCATACATTAACATAATTGAATTTATATTTTTATATTAAGTTTAAAACTTAATCCAATTTAATTTAGGTAGCAGAAGGTGTGTGGGTATGGGTTTTGGCCTAGGAATATGATCTGGGACTACCAAATTGAGATGATTTGCTTTTGGAAATGAGAATCTGTTGCCATGCCACACTTAACTGTAAAGCACAGAGCAAGTTTTACAGTCTGATCATAAGGAATTTTCAGCTCTGTGATAGAAAAACTCCCATTTGGGATGAGGACGTATATAGGAAACCATGCCAGCGTGAAACTTAAATTTCTCTGCTGAGGTGACTAAGCAGGAGACCAGCTACAGCCAATCTTTTGTCAAATGAACAGGATTACTACCTCCCATTCATTGTGGGCAGGCTGTCATATAGGTGACAAGAGCTACCTTTGTCACTACCGATCCAACTCCAGTAGGGTGGGCTCCAGTACAGAAGGGCTGATTTGCTCTGAGTAGTCAATGGATTTCATAGACCTGTTTCAGGTCCCTTAAGCTACCAAGGCTGTGGTTAATAACAGCACCGTATTTGCTTAAATGTACAGCTTTTACAGAAATTCAGTGAGAGGCATCATTGAGGTTCCAAAGACTCCTTTTGAAAATTTAGCTCAAATGCTCAATGCCTCTTTATTTTGGACAGAGATTGCACCATCGTAACTCTACTCCTTACTAAATATGCCAGAGGCTTGAGCACGCTCTGTGAACTTGCGGGGGTGGGTTTTGGTTTGGTTTTTTTTTTTTAATTTTCCCTGCAGGCACGTACTTAACTGCTGACATCACTGGTATTCAATGAGACTTGTAAATTCACCCTTCTTAATATTTTTTTTTTTTTTTTTTACAGGTTAGTTCAATTAAGCTAGACATCTTGTTTATAATGGCTTCTTGCCTGATGGCAGCCTATGGACATAAAAGAGACAAGCTGCAGAGTAGCTAGGCAATGTTTGATTACCTTCTTTAGAATGAAGGAAGAAAGTTTAGGGAGAAACTGGTAAATGAAAATTGCAATGGCAAGTCTGCAAAAACACTTTCCTCCTTCCCTTCTGACAAATCCTTAGTTTGAATGGGTACTGCTTTATTCATCAGTATCAGTAATATACCTAATTCAACTTCTCATATCATAGTGGATCTACGTTTTTACTAAGTTTTTACTAAGATTTTCATAAGCTGTAAATTGTTATTGACTTAAGTGGAAGTTAAGGTGAGCCAATAAGTGCTGCTTAAATTCCCTTACCCTACATCTTGAATGGCTTCATGGAATGAGTCCTATACAGGATGACAGGATTTCAGTTAAAACATCAGGCTGTCAAGTGATCACAAGGGAACAAGAAAGCATCTCCGTTAGAGCCTCTGACACCTTGAGATGGCTGCATCTCTGTAATTACAGTCATGTAATCAAGCATGGAAAACAGTTCACGTGTATTTTGCCTTTTGGAGTAGGTTTTTTTCCAGAAGGGTAGTTAGTTCTTGAACTAGACTCTAATTAAAAGCATGTATAAGAATAATCAGGGGAAAGAGACTGAATGAAGAAAGGGAGAATTTATGAAGCGTGTGTGGGAGCAAAACGAGATGAGACCATGGAGGAAAGCAGAGATTAAGTTGTGGTTTGTCTAATAAGCAAGGATGAGAGCCTGAGTGGGAATTCTCTCAGTTCTCTCAGATCTTCATTTCGCTTATTCTCAGTTTCAAACACTAATTTTTGCTGTTTTGCATGGTGTAGTGGTAGCATTGTTGTAAGCTGTATTTCTCTGCTTCAAATTACAATGACAGTAATGAAATAAAGCTAACAAAAAGTCAACACAGTCTAAATAAACTGCTTTTCTAGAATCCAATTTTAGATACATATTGCTACGACTTTCACTGAAGACCAGGTGATTGTCAGGATTCAAGAAAAACTAGTTTTAATGAATTTATGTGAATTATTATGTGAAGTTACCCATAGAGTAACTTTCCAAAGCAGTCACTTCAGCAGTTTTATTCTGTTTTTAAAAAATAACTGTTCTTGCAGTGATTTACATGTATTTTAAAAATACAGTTGAGATGTTAATAGCAAATTTGAAGAAATTTGAGTTGCCTGAATTTGAAAGTGTATTTTAGTTTTCTAAGAAAAAGGAAGATAAAACTTTTCTGACCATTTCTAGACTGTCTGCATAACCTTATTATTGCAACATTTGTTGTTTTTCTTCTGTTTCTCTATCATTTGTTGACTTGTATTGTCCTTTATTTAGTTTGCAAGCTATGTTGGAGCTAGGAACATCTCTTTTGATCTATGATGTCTCTAGCATACTTCTGGGCATAATTATAATCATAAAAATCTTTGAAACCTTTCCACCTGATGTCTTGTTATCACTACAGTTGAGATGTTCTATACTGGCACCATAAAAAAAAAATTAAATAAAGTCTTTTTTTAGCCTTCAAACACTTAGAAAATAATAAAAACAACTAAACAAGACTGCAGTTTACGTCTTTGTAGAATACAAAAATATCTGTTTCATTGCAATATCTTAAATTCTCCCTTAATCTCTCAAACCCCTATGAATAAAGCATTGGATTACCAAGTAATACCCTTCATCGCAAGGAATTAGGCACTTTAGCTTTAGGCTCCATCTAAACCGTTGCATTAGGAGAGATGTTACTGACGTCATGTTTTCCAGGTTGCAGTTGACTCACGTGGTGCCTTCCCTCACCCTTTAAGATCTTGCTGAGATAAAATGTGTCTCTTATGACTCTCTTAATTATTTCTTTTTGGGTGGCTTTGAGGCACTAGAATGCATATGGTTTTGTAGCTAAGAGACAAGAGTAGGAAACTTAGTTCCTGTTCATGTGCGTGCCAGTGAGTCTGCAACAGAGCTTTGGCAAATTGTGTGATTTCGTTCATCTATAAGATTAATAAATTAGAATAATATTTTACTTGCAGGAAGAGTGTTTTTAATTAGGGTCTTGATGTGCCGATGTCTCTCTGCAATATGCAGAAATTTAAAGAACGTCCAGCTTATGATTCCCTCCTCCCTTTTCTCCAGCTATCATATTTTAAAACTTGCTGTGGTACCAGAATTTTTGTACTTCTATATCATTATTTGTGAGAATTCTATTAGAATTCATAGAATAAAATGGATGGAATGCATCTCTCCACTCAAATCCCTATTGCCTCCCCACTTCAGCTGGCTAGCAATGAGGAATGCAGCTGGCACCTGGTCAAAAACTGTCCAGCAAATTCTGGATTTTCAAAGGTACTATCCCTCTTTAAGGCAGAGGAAGTGTAGGAGTCGCCAACGTGGCCTTGAACCATCACTCAGTTCTTAGTGTTTACAAAGAATTACATTCTTGCTAAACGTTGTTAAAACAGACCTCAGTCTGAACCAATTTGCTTGGACACTTGCTGTGTAGTCTTATCCCATGAAAGGATTTCTGATTGCATTCATTTTTCTTCCTTTTTTACTAATACACATGATAGTATGTTGTATCTACAGTAAGCATGAATTCCTTAGATTAGTATGTCCCCATAATCTGGATAATTGCTTTTGTGAAGCCATTTTAGTTGAGCGTCTTATGGTTTGCTGGACAGCTGTTTATCTTGTAGATTATTGATGCCGCAGTCCATAACAGAACGGGCATGAGTTATGTTGGATTGATTTTTTTACTTCACCACATCATCGAGCAGATGTTGACTACTCTATTTACAAAACTGTCACTTGATGTCAAGTTTCCCTAGGAGTTGTAACACCCTGTCATCATATACTTAAGAAAATACTTATCTATAGAAGACCTAATTAGACAAATTATTATGGATCCATTGTGGTTCTGCATTTTTCTGGTGTGTTATTTTAAAATAGTAGAAGTCAAATTGACCTTATAGTCTGCAACACAACTGCAGCTTTCACCAGAAAGGTCATTAGCCAGGAAGTTGGAATATAAGGTTTGCAGTCCGTCCTCACTTCACATACCCCAACCAACAGTGTTCTGTTTACCCTTGGCACTGTTGTAAACAAGAACCTTTCTGGTCCGCTGAGTGATTATGTAAATAGACGGGGCTTTTATAAAGCATTTTAAGCATCCAGTAGAACAGAATAACTTCTGTACAGTTTTTTCTTGTCTAATGATAATTACATAATTGGACAGGTTTTAAGTTTTTTTTTTTTCTATATGATATGTAGATGCCAGAGTCTCTTTTGAGCATTCTTACTAAAGAGTCCTAAAAATCATTCAGGAAAACAAATCTGCTAGGCTTCCCCCTATTATCAACATCCCAAAATGCCTTTGGCAATGAGTAAATGCCAAGCATTTGTTATTTGGCACTTGACTAGTCACTCATTTATTTAAACTCAAACATGTTGCATAAGATTGTGAAAGTTATGCTAAGCTAATAATTAAAAACAAAAAAAATAACCTCCCTTGATCCAACCTTTCCAATTTCCATCTAAATAGTACCATCAGGGCTAAAATACACAGGACCACGTATCCCATTAGACGTAATTGACTGCCTGGCGTTGGCAAAACATGCAGTTGGCTGTGAGCAATTGCAGGGGTGTTATTCTTGCACTCGGAAGGCTAGGTGTGTGTTGCTGCAGTGAAACAGCTCCTTTTTCTTCTACCGCCCCGCCCCCTTTTTATTTTTAGTCAGGTTTTGGCGATCTTTTCCTGATATCAGTACATGCATATTTAAGCATCGTTTGCTGTCTTGAAGATTCTACATAAGATCTCTAAGATACAGCTTTCCTTGCATGCCCAGGACACAGTAGTTAAAAGCAGTTTTCTATTGTGGTACTGCCATCCTTTTTAATGACTCTCTGTTCTCCATAGTATTTGGGTGCCAACTACTTGGTTTCGCTTTTGAAGGTCTTTACAATCTTGTCCTCACCCAACCTGATTTTTCTCATTCTATTTTAGAATTTGATTCCTATCTCCAGTCAGTTTTTGTTAGGAGCCCTTGTCACCATCTCACTGGATTTTTCAGACTAACACTTACTTGATTGCTCCAGGGTTGCCTTTCACTTCTGGGAAGAAATATCTGCAAAACTATCTCATCTTCATCTGTTCCTTTATTAAAATTCTTCTTTGCCATGGTGTCTACCAAAAATGTATGGCTGCAAATCTGACATGCTATGACTACTCTTAGTCCTGCTGATCGGGAATCTAGCTTGAGGGAAGATTTTTCTTGTCGTTAATAAAAAAAAAAAGTGTGGTAAAAAGAGAGCTAGTTAAGCCATGTATTTTAATGCCTTAGTTACCACTTCTGACCTGTACAGTATACTCTCTGTCGGCAGTCTAGCATTGCATGTGTACCACAATTGAAAATACGCTGACAGTAGGAACATAAATCAGTTGCAAGGGCTTGGTTTGAAGCAGCAGAAATCTAAAAGATGAGAGAAAATTGAAGAATTGCATTTTTATTCTGATTCTAAGGCGGCATTGCTTTGTAAAACTGTATTTCTCTCTTCTATGTCCCATATCATTGTTTTATTTGCTATTAAATAGAAATGCCATTCTGTCTCTGGGTGCCCTGCAGAATGTTTAAAATACACATCAAACTACTATTTCCTTAATTTTGGCTCCCTGAAAGCCCCAAATTTTAATTGAACTTATGCCAATAAATATTTGTATGTAATTTTCATCTCTCCAAGACGTCAAAAATAAAGATGGGTTTTGAAGCATGGTCTAGTGTACATCCTCTCTTTTGCTTATTTGGTGAATGGTTTTTATCCAGTGCTGCTTAATATTATTTACGTTCTAGGTTTGAAACTTGAAACATTATAAATGGGGATTCTGCCTTCATCTGTCATCTAGCTTTGCTCTTCTTACTGGGTAATGTCACAGTTTCAGTTTATGGAGAGTGACATTGCATTCATTGGTGATACCATTCTCAAGGTTGATAAAGTTTGATTAATACAAGTACTTGTTTTTTTAAAATAATTTACATTTCATATTATCAAAAACTGTGTTAAAACCTCAACTTACTACAAGTTGTTAAAATGACTTAAATTACTTTTAAAAAAAGTACTTAAGCTGTATGTATACTGCCAAGCTTTTTTTATAAGATCAGGCCCCTAACAATTTGATGTCTTTGGTTAATCATGACATTTGCTAAATACCTCGGGTCAGAATTCCCCAACTGGTAAGATAGCTTTTGAAAGACATTGTCTGCGTTCAGAGGAAAGACGTGAAACTGTTTTTCTTATTTGATATATTCAATTAGTATTGTTTCCTTCAAAGCTGAAAATTGGAATTTAAAAACAATGATGTTAATTATGATTAATTTATATTTTGCTGAAGTATTGACTATATGTAAGAAACCTTTAATAGAAAATTATATCAGGAGTTTTTGTGGGCTGTAGCTGAATGAAATTGAACTGCAGCTTGAAATAAGTGATGAGTATTAAATACCTAAATATTAAAGCAAAGTACTTCGACTTACTATTTTTAATAAACTGAAAATTAAAAATTTGAAACCATATTCAACCATATGAATAGTATTTTAATTGATTTAAATCAACCCATTTTGTTCTAAAGCACAGCAAAGCAAATAGTATTTTATAGCAAATAAATGTTTTCTGCTCTTAAATACAAGGTGCCTCTGCCATTGTACCTCCATCACATCACTTTTTTTTTTTTTAAGGACTTGGGCAATTCAAGCAAATTTAACTTCAGTGATAAAATACTAGATGTAATAGTCTTTTAGAGCAGCCTAGAGATAACTGCTAAACACCATTTGCAAGTTTCTGAAAACAGCTAATATAACTAAATATAAATATTAGTGTGAATATAATTAGTTTTATAAAATAAAAGAAACTCCAAACTATATTTCTCAATGTAAGGCCTAAAATTCATAATAGAAATGTGTTTCATGACAACGTTAGTCATGTGCATTAAATGGTCAATGTACTGATTTCATTTGCAGAAATAGCAGGCCCTTGTTGTTGGAGTTGCCCTAGATCCATAGTCTTTAACAGACTATCAAAAATGCTAAATTAAACAAAAAAAGGGAAATAATTTAGACTGTAAAGCAAAATTGGTATGAGAAAATCTGCTTTAAACTTTTAATAACTGTTACATATGTTTTGTGTCTTCTGTTTTTACAGATTTCCTTTTTGCCTCCGGAGTGTTTCATTATGGCAGCCTCCAGTGAACAATGACATCCTTTGACAAATATAGATGCCAAAAAGCCAGACGAAAACAGTGGCCTTGTTTCATTTTTAGTCCAACACAGTGAAATGGTGCTCTTAAAGTTTTGTTATTGACTCTCACTGGAAAAAAMCCAAACTCCTGACTGGACCTTTTCCCCCCAGCCCTCTCTCAGTGTTCTTATGGATGCTTGACACAGTGACATCATGTAGTAGGCCCTGAAGTGTTGTCATAATTAAGTTGCAATGGTTTTATACACTTCCCCATTTCCCAACAGCTTTCTGTCAGTTCTGCATTCTTTTTCCTGGGGCCTGATTTTCCCATGTTACTGGTTAGCAGATAGGCTTGTGGCCTCTTTTGTTCCAACCACGTATGAGAAACGTCAAAGAGCAGATGATCCATGCTATTTTCATGCACTCTGCATCATTATTACCACTCCCATCTACTTGGCACTGTTGGTAGCCTCTCTTCCTTTTGCTCTGATTGGCTTCTTGTTGTGGTCCCCACTCCAGTCAGCCAGAAGGCCATATATCTACTCCAGACTAGGAGACAAAAACCATGCCAATGGAGCCACACTGCTCACTGAATGGAAGGCTGCAGGGAATGGGAAAAGCTTCTGCTTTGGCAGTGCCAATGTTTGCCTGCTGCCAGATTCTCTGGCAAGATTTAATAATGTTTTCAATACACAGGCTAGGGCTAAAGAGATTGGCCGGAGGATCCGAAATGGGGCAAGCAGACCACAGATCAAAATATATATAGATTCTCCTACCAACACATCCATCAGTGCAGCAAGTTTTAGCAGCTTGGCCTCCCCCCAGGGTGGAGATAACACTAATCGTACTGTTAATGCTGGTATCAAAAGGACAACATCAATGGAGTATAAAGGAGACAATTCTGGCTCAAACAACAGTGAGGATAGTAGAGAAGATAAAGGTGAAGCTGGAGAGCCAAATGAGGGAGAAGAAAACACTTGCATCGTCCGCATAAATGGAGAGGATAATGGCCACATGTCAGACACAGAAACAGATACCGTCAATGGCCTGGCTCATGCCAGTGGCCCAGCAGATCCCTCACTGGAAGGTGATGCAGAGATCTCAAAAACACCTAACCACAGACAGAAGGAAGGAGATTCTGGGAGTTTAGACAGCTACTCTGCCTCACGAGAGTCCTTAGTTAAAGTTCGCGTTGGAGATGGTACAGTGGACCAAAGCACTGTCAACAACAAGCTCCTCTACAAAGCTTCAATCATGAAGAAGACTTCAGTGCGGAAAAAGAAACATACAGATGAGACCTTTGATCATGAGATCTCTGCTTTCTTCCCTGCCAACTTGGACTTTCTGTGTTTGCAGGAAGTGTTTGACAAAAGAGCTGCGGAGAAATTGAAAGAGCAGCTTCATCACTATTTTGAATACATTGTCTATGATGTTGGGGTCTACAGTTGCCATGGCTGCTGTAGCTTTAAGTTTGTGAACAGTGGTCTACTTTTTGCCAGCCGCTATCCTGTTATGGATGCTGCCTATCACTGTTACCCCAATGGAAGAGGAACAGACTCCTTGGCTTCCAAGGGAGCCTTGTTTCTCAAGGTAAGAGCCTTTTTGAAGCCATAAATATTGACTCTATATACGTGACAAGTTACAAAGTTACATTATTTTCTCTCAGTCATTTCTGTTCGAGTTCAAAGAGGCAATATTCAGATCTAGATTACCTGATATAACCTATATATAGGTTTTGTGGCCTACATACTGTGTTAAAGTGATGGATGTGCATTAATAATGAGGGACTTTTGGAGGTAGAACTTGAGTATAATTTCAAGTGTCAAAATTTGAAGTAGTTTTCATGTAATTTTAGTTTCTTTTTTACAGAAATCTCTTTAATAAAATGCACAAATTCTAAGCTTCGTAACATGAGTATAGTACAATGGGCACTACAGTTGGAAACCAGCTTATGCATGTTGTGTGTTTATGTGGGAATCAAAAGTCTAAATGCCAGTAGAATAAAACTGAAAGAATTGCAATGAAATGTATGGCTATCCCTCTCTCTTGGTTGCAAAATAATTGTTAAGGAGAGATACGAAGAAGAGTAAACAAAAAAAAAAAGCCTGGGACACTGGGGAGCACAGAGGTTTTTTGCTTTATTAACACAGTTTACTTAAATTAACTAATGGTAGTGAGAACAGGAAGCCTGGGGTTATACTACTGTAAATCATGAAAAGCAGAAATAAAAGTCTGCGTGCAATGATTTGCTTTTCCAAGACTAGTGGCTGTTCATGCTTAATTCTTGAGAGAATCTGGCTGTGCTCTTCATAAACTGGAAAGTGAGCTCTTCTAATTTGTGACTAATCAAGAACCAAAACTTTGTGCAGAGATCCAAATCTGTAGACCCAAACCTAGACAGATCTGAAAATCTCCTAGGATACCGCATTTCAGATTTTGTGATTTTGTCACAGTTTGGAATGGGTTTCACTAACTAAGAACTGAACTTTTTTCCTAATGCTAGCAAAATATATTAGGTGCTCAAATTATATGTACTTTCTAGTGCGTGTGCTCATGAGTCCTCAACAAAAGCTATTAATAGCCATTAAGAATATGGATTGTTAATAAGGATCAGTGGGGTTTTTTGTACCCACTGTTTGTAATTTGTAAACAAAGCAAAAACTTTTGGTATTGTGGCTTGCATAAAAAAAGCAAATATTAGAATTTGCAGTCTGATAGTAGTCCAGTATTTCATATACATTTGACATAAACAAAAGCCTATCCATATCGGAATACAGGTTTCCAAAAATTGGGTCTAAGCTTTCTATATTGTACTCTTACATGTTTGTAAACAGCTAAAGTTTATTTTTTTCATCATAAAGTGCTGCATGCAAAAAATGAACATACACGTTGTGCAGTATAAATATTACCAGGGTCACAAAGACTACCCTTCAACGTATGCATATATTAGGGATTAAGAGATTAAAAACAATCTGCTTTCAACTGCCCATTGCTGAGTCATTGATTTGCTACCCTGCGAGGCAGGCTGCAATGTCTCCATTTCTCTTGCAGAAAATTAAGCCTCTTTTCAAAATTCCACTGGGATGATGAACTTAATTATGGATTCGAGTTGTTAAATAATGTCACAGTTGAGCAGGGAATAGGGACCAATTATTATGAAGATTCAAAGACTACATTCTTTTAAATATGACAGAATTCTGGCCCAGCTAAAAGACCATTTTTTCCTCATGTCTGTGTCATTCTGACATACTGTACTTTATACCTAAAATATTTTTCATTCTGAGTTAAGTCTATCCTGATATGAAATGACTTTCTGTCTGAATTGTACATTAAGTGATCATTGGTCATTTCTTTCTTTGACCAAAAAAAAAAAAAAGTAGGAATGATCTATTTAATTTTAGCTTTGAAACAAAGTAGGTTTGAAGGTTGTTTTTCTTGACGTAGTGCTTAATCAGCCACTGAGTGTGTGTGGACTCTGGAGACAAAAGCTACAGTAAGTAAAAGCCTGGTTTGTTTTTGAAGTCAGCGAGAATCAATCCATTAACTTCAGAAGTCTTGAGGTCTTACACTGGGATAGCAGCAAGCTAGCGAAGTGTATAGTAACTGTGGTTGGAAGGTGTCATTCTAGCCAGTACTCTGCATTCAGAATGTACAGCTTATATCACTGCTTTTAGATGCTTCTTTTACTGGCTCTTACAATATTTTGTATGTATATAATGCAATCCAGTCCTACATTAGAGTTTATCTCAGTGTGGTTTCAAAGATAGTAAGAGAGCCTTGCAGAACAAGAGTCTCCTAATTGCTTTCCATTCAGTAGTGGGGTGGAGTTAAATGTCTCTGTCCTATGCAAACTCTGTGTTTTTAAGTTCCTGACTCCTGTGGAAAGCACGGTGTTCCCATTTCTGAAGTAGAAATGACATTACTTGAGTTTTGTTTTGGAATTATACTTACAAAGACTGTTCCTCTTGCATAGCTTCCATCTCTGAGTAAAGGAGCAATTGCTCTCTATGTTGTTTAAAAAAAAAAAAAAATTGTGAAAAGCGAGTGAGGGGAGAACACTTGCATATTTTGAAAGTATGGATAAAATCACTTAATGTTCCCACTCATTGGGAGGATGAAGCCTTTATTCAAATCTTTCTGAACCTCAGGAAAGACCCAACATCCAAATTCAGAAGAATATTCAGAGAAAGAAACAGGTTCTCATTTAATGAGTATGGTTTGTCTCCTTACTACAAATGTAACTGTTAAGGAGATAAATTAAAGGTCTCAGAACTAAACGTTTAATGAAACTTGAATTATTTTGAACAAAAAGGCAAAACTGTGTTGGGGGAGTTGTGTTACAAAACAGATCCCTACTGCCAAGGTACAAGTGTTTCACACATTTTTTTCCTGTTGGAACAAGTTCTGTTTCCAGCGAAGAGGAAATGATTTTCCATTGCCCCCCTCTTCCCTGCCCTGCCTTCACCACCTAGACTGTAAAGTTCACGTGGAGATTTGGAAGGATTTGAGAGATTTGCTTAGTCATACAGAATTATTTTACCTGAGAGACTTACACAGCTCAAGGGTCATTATTAGTAGCTATAATAACAATCAGCTGTTACGTACTGCTTTTCATTCATATGTCTCAGAGTGCATAATAAAGAAAGGTCAATATCTGCTTAATAGAAGGAGAAACTAAAGTGCGGGAAGGTAAAGTGATTTGATTGTGGCTTAACACCTGGGGTGTCGCAACCAAGGAAAGAAGTTGGAAGTACATCACAGAGGCTTTTAACACTGCTTCATGCTACTGACTTCATGCTACCCAACAGCTATCTGGAGACCTGTGCAAAGGAATTTTGCTAGCCTTGGTCTGTTCTCTTCCTAAAGATGTCTGCCACAAAAGGTGCTGCTGCTGGCATTTTCCTGACAGAGATCACAGGCTGTTTTTTCCATCTGTATAGGCTGGTGCTTTCCAGGTCAGGATGAAGGCATGAGGATGACATAGTTGTGAGTAGCTATTGTGTAAAGCCCATTTTCTGCATAACTGGAGGACTAATTTACGTTCAGCACTTTGATCTCTTCAGACTCTAGCAGTGTTTCTGTCTCCAATCTGAGGGTCTCATTGGGATATAAGAGGGACACAGTCACAGAAAAAACAGCATATAAGAAGGGGGGAAATGTCACTTGCATCTAAGTGACAGTTTCATGTCTGAAGTGTTAAACCACTGTTCCTAGTTGCCGCTAAAGACTCAGAGGAGAAGTTAGCAGTATATAAATCAGCCAATCCATTTTCATACTTTGACAGTCTGGGCCCTTGGGAGACTCTGCCGTGACTCTCTGTTCTAGCATTGCATTTCACATTAATTTAAAATGCCTAAGAAAAGAACCCTTGAGTCTTCTCTGTAGGTTTTGTAACTCCAATTGTCTCTTAGTGCTGCTCTGCTACAGATAGAGGAGGGAAGTGGGACTGACACAGACGCTATCCTGTGCTGGTGATTCTAACTAAAAAGCCAGCTTGTACGTATCTCTATATAACATGATGCAGATTGCAGTGTTCTCGGTTACTCTGCAGCTGTTGGTTTGACACATATGTAATTTTAATTCACAGTGGTTTTGATGAATTTAAAGGGAGTTTTAAAATACATGTCCCTTTCAGAAATTGGATGATGATTTTGCAGTCAAATCAAGTTTAAAAGGTATCAATGAGTGCTGAGCAGAAATTGTGTAATGCATCACCTGTTTGTCATTTACTAGAAGGTTTCAAAATGTCAACATTCATCTTTACATAGAGGGATTAGTATGTAGCCTTAGTTACACTGTCTCTCAGGGATGCTGTGTAAGTTTTGGACAGCAGTGTAATAAAACCGGAAAACATCCTTAACTTGACCTGATGAGTTACTCAATTGGAGAGCTTATCTGTATTTTTCCAGATGTATCAATCTAATAAAAACTGTCACTTCTGCTGACAGATTTTGCCTCTCTCTTATCCTTAAATTGTAATAGCTATAACTGTAAAGTAAATCTAAGCCATACAAGACATGTAAATGCATACTTGAGGTAGGGAGGTGAATGAAAGAGGTATCATTCTCAGAATGGCTACTAACTGAGGAGAGGTTTTGGAGTGGTTTTCCTCCCACTGAGACTGGGAGATATGGAAGTATGTTGCATAGAAGGCTGTTCTTCCTACCGTTCTTAGTAGGAAATTATTCTGGTTTTTGGCATCTGCCAAGAGAGAGAATTTTAGCAAAAATAAGAATTCTTGCTTAAAACACCGTATGTGAACATAGAGCAAAAGCAAAACCACAGTCTGATGTGGGTAGTTTGAACAGCTAATAGTGTTCTAAGAAAATCAAAAGGAATCAAAAGGAAAAAATGTCTTGTGGTTTTTGCTAAATTTCTGAAAGAACTTGTGTTTAATTAATATTAATTCCTAAGCTTATTAACAGATTTACTTTTCAAATTCTCTGAAAATTAATGCTGTTCTCAGGAAGTACAGTAATTGTGCAGAGAACATGTCATTATTCATTGCTTAAAGGAAACCTAGCAACCTTTGCTTTATGTGCAAAGCTAAACTTGTTTTCAAAAGAGCTGATGTGGTGGTAGCAGATGGCAGAAGGAGCAGTAGCTCCGATTGCAAAACTGATTTGAAGCACAGTTTTTACTATTTGCTACTCTCGAGGTGCCTGCTTTGTATGATAAAATGAGGGTTCCCTGAATTAACCTCTGTGATTCTCCTTTTTGATATTACTGATGCAGATACATTTTGCCTGGGTCATTTAAGCCATCTTTACTGTCCCATGCCAACTTGTGTGTGTTGCGGCAACATCTGCTATGCAGTTGCACAACATACTGAGGGGAAGCTTTTTTACCTACGGATTACTCTGAAAAGGGGAATGGCTGTTTTCTGACCCCAGTCAAAGATCATCCAGAGATTTCAGTGGTTAGATTTTCTTGTCCTTGATCAGTTGTCCAGTACCTACAGTTATCCCAAGATGTATAAAAGAAATGTCTAGTGCTGTTCATGAACTTGTTTAGATAACTAAAGCTGTGCCATTTAAGTCAGGAGGGTAACCTAAATATTTTCCACATGTTCAGTTTCTGCTATAAAATGTTAATGCAGGAATTGGATAGAGTCCAATAAACTGCCTGAGACTTTTGTAAAAAAGAAAAAAAAGACCCTACCATGGCATGTACCATGTTCCTTCACTTTGATATAATTAATGTTATTAATCACGGTCTTTTTCTCCTTCATTAATGGGGACAAATTAAAACTGTTGTGCAGAATGAAATACAGGTTTGAGAGAATGTGAGTTGTGGGCTTTATCCTCTTCAGAAGAGGAAGAGCCCTTCATTCATGGTACCAGTTTACAGCCACCTTCTCTCACATATAAGCTTAATGAAGCTTTGCCAAATAACTAATTCTCTGAGTTCATGGAACAGTAATCGTTGTCACGTGGTGGGTGGGGAAAAATAGGATTCGGAAATAATCAAGTGCAAATGTGGCTAGAAGGAATTGCAGAGCACCAAACAGAATTTTGAGCTGACCTCTATAACATTTTAAATTCTTTAATTTATTTAATATGCTTAAATAATACGTTTATAATAAAAAATTAGTAATTTAACTAATGCATCTTCTTTAGGAGCTGCTACCTATCCCTGAAGGCAAAAGGCAGAGCTGTCAAAGTACTAAAAATAAGATAGATCTTTTTACACTATGTCTAAGCTAACCAAAAAACTACTACAAAGAACACAAAGTACAGGAATAAAATACATCTTTCTTGGAAGTTACTGCTAATCTAAGTCATCTCTGTGGGACAGGAATGTTTGCATTGTGATTGTGAGTAGCTGCAAGTTTTCCTTGGCATCTTCTCTTAACAGTAGCAGGAATGAGGACTTGGGCACACAGTTTGGCTATTCCAGTTAGTTTCTTGGTGCTGACTCTCCCGTTTGTCTTGGAAAATTGCTGAAATGGAAAAAAATGTCCAGGAGGGGTTGATACAATTTGGATTTGGATTACGGAAGATTTGTACTGGAAAGAAAGAGAAACTATCTTTTCCATTTCTTTCTTTTATCTTCCTCACGCTATTGTTTGCTCATTATAATTATATAGGATGTCTATAACGATATCCCCACAGTAGTTGAAATAGGGAGGTACAGTGTACTGTCACTAGCACGTCTCAGAGCATCAAACCCGGGAGGTCTGAACCACGGGTGCGTGTGGAGATGTCGCTACTTCTGCATATACTGCTTTATCTGCAGTAATTCAGTTGAATCTCATGCCTGTATTTTTAATGGGCTTCCCTTGAACTTAAACAATATTGGCTACATATGGTAAGACGAATATTTCTGTGGGAGTAAGTCACTCTCACATCTACTGTAAAGTCTGTTTCTGTGCCCCGCTCTTATTCTCTGTCTGGGGTGTTTTATTTCGAAGACAAACATAACTCAAGGCCCCTGCTTAGGTGGTGTTCTTTACAAATGCAGTGTTCATGCTTTTGTTTTTAAGGAGAGAGGTTTTTTTCCACAGAGCATGCAGATGTGCTTTTCAGCTTGGCTAGTTTTTCTTCCTAATATGAACATCATTAGCTTGGTTCTCGTCACGACCGTAAATTTGTTTGCCGTAGAGCTATATACTTTGGAGACATACCCTCTTCAAAAGAATAATGCAGGAATCAGTACTACGGTTCACATTTATTCCAACGGCAAAACTGACACCTTTGTGGTAAGCTGATGAAATGAATGGCTTTTGCTCATTTACAGTCTGAGATATGATTAAACTATAATAGCTGAAGCTAGAGCTCTTCTGTGTAGCATCCCATCTCCCTGAAGGATTCTTAATGCTGCATTCAGATTATTTACCTTTCCCAGCTTTGGGTTTATTGGCCGCATGCAGATTGTGGGGTGATAAATTCTGTGGAGCTCTTTTTCCAGGAGTATGCCAAAATTTTAGCTCTCTTCTGGTTTGCACACCTGGATTTGCTTTCCATGAAGGAAGAGGGTACACAGTTAAGAAACTGTCTACTTTATTTAGGATTTTTTTGAATGGCTACCTCCTGGCAATGTGAAGCTTCTAGAAAATATCACTAAAGGTTACGTTCCCCTCATAACAAACCTTTTGTTTTTGTCTACACACTACTGGCCAGTGTTCGAGAATCTAGTTTGATTCTTTAATCCAGCGAGATTTCTCATGTATGACGCAGCCCAAATTTTTAAGCATTAAACATTTCCTTCCAAGTAGCTGATGATTTATTAACACAGCAATGACATGTTTTTAAGCTGGTATTGAAATACCCCCGGTATTTAGGTAGCATTTCCCTGGTTTTTGTTTAAGTATCTGTTGATGCTGTTCTTGACATCCAGATGTAATAGAACTGTTTTGCCCTGCTGGGACAGATGTGTGTAAATATAAACTGTTAAAGACAAGATATTTGTCATGTTTGCAGCTTTGTATACTTACTGTACTGGAGTATGGTAAACATGAGATGTGCAAGATTTTCCAGTTAGCTCAGAAAATTCCCATGATAGCAAGTAATGTGATTGAATTTAAAGTTACTTCCTTCACTCTAGCTCTAAAATGTCAACTGTTGCTACTCATTACATTTTTTTTTCTTGTCAACAAGAATCTTTCTGCTGTAGCCTTGTTGGCTTGATTTCTTTCATGAGCACTGTTTCTTACCTGATACCAGTCTAACTGGAGGACATACTACTCCTTAGTTCATATAGGACAAGTTTTTGGTACACAATTATTGGAATAGTCACAATTTTGTATAGTACAGCACAGTATCAGCACGGTCTCTCCAACAGGTTGTACTGTGCTATGGCATAGAGATGAAATCTTTTAATAAAAAGTACTTGATGTCAAGTACTTTTGTGTACTTGACACAGTCAGTACTCTGACTGAAAATAAAAATTCAGAGCTGTCAGTTTTGCACTTATTTAATTTACAGGCAGGGGACAAATGTAAATATGTAGCAGTAGAAACTGGCATTTTGAATTCCAAACACAGCCTTAGTAGGCTTTTCCCTTTATGGAAAAAAGCCTCTTTCTCATCTGTAATGAGCTTTTTATGCCCCACCCCACCCCAACAGCTAACAAAATGTAATGTTCAGTGCCGTAACAGGGATCAGAATCCACTCCTAGCTTCCAAATGTTTGATTAATTTGATTACTTAACCTTTGCAAATGTACTGAGAATTGAAATATATTTTGCATATTTCAGCATAATACTGAAAAATATTAATTTGTTTCTGTCAAAATTATATAATTGGGACACTTTATTAAACCACAAATATGTTCTCTCAGTTTTAATTTTACCTCTAGGTAACATCAGAGTTTAACAGGGTATCACATACAACTTTTTCCTCATGTAATAATTATCCTATTTTAAAACATTGGGAACTTATAAACGTATTTAGATATTACCTTCCTATAAATTTCCATAGACATAGAAGAGTGGTCCATGACACAACTAAGACTATACAATGATTTTTAGAAAGCAGTATTTGAAGTAGTTCCCTATAGAAGGGTAATTCAATGAATGTATTATTGATACAGAGCTACTAATTTAGAACAGTTGAGGTGAACTTAAGTCAGGCTTATGGTGAAGGAGCCACTCTGGCTTATTTTCTCACATATATTTTCTTTGTAAATGTGAATTTAGAAGTTTCTTCTGTATTAAGCAGCAAAAATTATGTTATATTTGTGAAGTGCTGACTTGGTTTGGTGGAAGTGGAACCTTTCTGCCAAGATCCACGTTGCAGGCTGAAATGAACGCTCAGTGTAGCCTTGCTGCAGGACTGCCACGTAGCAGCTCAGGCCGAGTCACCACAATATAACATACCCTTGAAAATGGAACAGTCTAAAAGTAGCTACAGTATCTGGCCACACAAAGGAATGTTTTTATGCAGAATTACAGGGCTTGTAATATTCCAGAGGTCAAGTAGTTTTCCTGTCTGCACATCCCATAGTCCTTGTCCATCTGTGAAACACCAAATGAGACTGAATAATCAGATTTTCCTATTTTATTTCAGACCATATTTAATATACTAGTGCTTCTACTGTAGCTGGGAATTGACCAGGAGGCTGCAAGGATATTTATTTTCTCTCCTAGTAGTTGTCACAAATATTTGCCTCCATTATGGTTATATTCAAAATTACTCTGCTTGGTGGTTTACATCAATACTGCCACTCAACCCCAAAAGTCAAAAAAGTTGGAGGAAATGTGAAATCTGGGAGAGGAGCTGCATTGGATGTACTTCCATGCTGGCACTTTCCAAGGAAATTCTAATTATGTTAATGTCTTCAGCGCTGGCTTTTGAGCCCCACCCCCCCCCACCCCCCCCACCCCCTTTTTTTTTTTTTTAATTAGCAGACTGTTTATGGAAGCCCCTTTCCTGTTCCCCTCAGGGGTGTGTGTAAAGCAGCCGTTGTTCCTAGCAAATGCAGAGCCCTGGGGCACTGTCCCCCTGTGGTGGCAACCCCGAGGGGCATTTGTTGTGCTCACCCTCCTGCGTATCAGCTGCAGTCAGTCTGTCTTCTGGGCCATTTCTTGTCATTCTTTGAGAGCGAAAGATCCCAAGTCCATTTCAGTATAGATCTGTGCACACAGGGACACCGTACGATACATATTTATTTATGATTAATGGAAATGAGTGTGATCCTGTGCATGAATTGGTTGATGAGTACGAGGCCTTGTCAGGCACTCCATTAAGGCTGCAGAGGAAATTCTAAAGCCCATTTGAATTGACTTCTTTTTCTCAACTGACTATAATTTATGTTTGGATGTTCAGCTTTTAGACTTAAATCTTTTATGCTTTTTGGATAGAGACACTGAAAATGATTCCATTTGCTTTAGTCAATAAGAGGATTATAAGCAGCACATTCTTGCTATAAGGCAGAAAACTTTACCTGCAGTATTTTCTTTTCAGTGTGGTTACAACAGATGGCATTGAAAGATGTACGACATGCACACTTTTTCTCTGCAGCAGGAGACACTGCAAATTTGTAAACTAGTAGAGACTTTACAATATAGAGTTTTCAATGTTGAAGAGAAAATCTGATTTTGAGTTATTAAGTTTGGAAAATATAATTCATACACCTGCCTGCCCTAGATAGTAGAGGATATAAACTAATGGTTTCCCACTTTTCTATTGGAATGGCATATGTTGCATAAAAAACTGGAGAGAATGCTCCTTTTAATTCACCTGTGACATGGTGATATATTCAGACAAAGGCAGCCTGAGGGAGGAAGAAAGAGGTCTGCGTAGCGAAGCTTCTGCAGTAGTCACTAATAGCCATCCAGCAGATCAGCATATCCTTTGAGACTCTGCTACAATCTTGTGAGTTGAGGAGAATCCTCTGGCTTAGGGGGAGATCCACCAGTGATTGCATGTATTTTCCTTGTCTTCCTCTGCCTTCACCCTCCCTGAAGCAGGTTAACTGTATGGGAACAGCAGTAAGAATACCATCAATATCCATTTGGAAAACTGTCTAAAAGAGGACTGAACAGACCGAGAACAGAATAATGCAAGTTGTTTATTACATACTCTTCTAGCTGGAACAAAAACTGGAAGTTAACAAGGCACTGTTGAGTACAAATGACTTCTAAATTCACTTACTGCAAAGCTGACTTTCCAGTTACAAAATGAAGCAGATAGTTCTTGGATAGCTGAAAAACGGGAAGACCAACCAAGCTGACAGAATTGTGTCTGTATGAAATGGAGCTCAGCTTGTTATTTACAGGTGTCAGATGGAATTTGAGCCTAGCCTTGTGAAGGAGAAACCATCTGTGGCTTTGTTTTCTGAGCCCTGGGTACAAATTTCCTCTGTGGGCATTTTCTTTAGTAGTCCATGCAGTGTTGCCACGTTAATTGTCAACAGGAAAACCAGACGCTCAAACTGGTTTCTTGCCTCAGTCCAAATCTTGATCCTCAAAGCATTGGGGATTTTGATTTGCAGCTGTGTAAGTCCTGAACTGCCAAAACCTTCAGTAGAGTTGAAAACCTAAACCAGAACTTGATTCTAATTTGCTTGCGTGTCCACCAGCAAATACATTTTTAAAAGATTGTAGCATATGATATAGATGAGGAATTATACTACATTCCAGCTTCCCTGGAAGCCCTGCCTCTTCTGTGTGTAAGAGCAGGGGTGCACATTGTGTTTTGATCTGGTTGACAGACATTGGGGCTGCTGCTGTGAGCTGAAGAACGTAAACGCTTTGCTGAGACATAGCAAAAATCCCCAACACCTTTGTAGAAGAATGTAGAAAATCCATCAAAATTCAAAACTTGCTGTGGAATGGAGAAAACATGGTCAAAACCAATAGTTATTTCATGTTTCATCCTTTTCCCCAGACTCCCTTTGCGTTTTTTCCTTCTGCATTCTAGTCTTACACAGATACCAAGAATTAGACTGCTGATAATACTAGTATTATATGGCACTTCAGTGGTGGGCCTGAATCTTGCATATGAACAAGAGCTGGGATGCAAAAGGGCGGCAATGCAACCGGGACAGAGAACCAACGGGAATGTGAAGAGCGGGAGAAAGTCAGATTTTTGCGCGTGTTGCAGATCAAAATTGAAGCGTTGAAGTAGTGGTGATCAGGAAAGACTCGGTGTGCTAGCAGCAAGTGGGACCCCAGTAAGCCCCAGTGTGTCTCTCTGGTGGTTTTTTGTGTGTGTGTATGTGTGTTTTCAAAATGGAGCTAGATGGAAAGAGTGGTGAAAAAGGCCGATACCGTGTACAACGGCTGCACAGCTGGGGTTGGAAGTGGAGTTGTATGAGCTCTTCCATTAATCACCTTTTTATTTCTTCCATCCCTTCCAGGTGCAAGTGGGAAGTACACCTCAGGACCAAAGAATTGTGGGATACATTTCCTGCACTCACTTGCAAGCTATTGCAGGTACTGTCCTGATTTGGATATCTTAGTTTTTCACTATTTCTAGGCCTGTGGTGGTATTCTTGTGCAAAAGTAGCAAGTATTGCTCCTCCAGTATTTCTGACAAAGTGCAGTGTGCATTGCAAATAGCAGTGAAATAGCAAAGAAAGAAGGGTAGACAAGTATATCCCCAAATCTTCACGTTTTCAGTCTCAGAGTAATTAAGTATTACAAGACACAAACAAAACAAATCCCTTGAGAGCTTTTCTTCTCTTTGCTCCTTCTTAACCAAATACTGTTATTTTAGCAAATACATTACTATCATCATTACTCAACAGCATTTAACAACCCACACTGTGAGTATCAGCATATAAACTAAAACTTCTTTGTACATAACTAGGGGATTATCAGAAGATACAAGTGGGGACAGTTTTTCCATCAGAAATCAGCAGCTGGAAAAAGCCCAAATTCTCCGTTATTTGACCTGCAAATTTCATACATAAATGGCTATCAAGTTATTACACTTATTGAAAAATTCTCTTGATCATGTTTAAAAGCAGTTCCGCTATTACATTTGCTACAGCATGACACAGCATGCTCTGTGTCCTTTGTTTCATGAAACAATATTTTCTAAGGTTCTTAAATAAAATGCAAAAACTCTTAGCAGGGTGTGGAAGGCTTTTTTTGAAATTTTCACTGAATTATCTTAAAAAAGAATGAGATGTTCTTTAATAGCAGATTTCTGTGTCTGTGAGATATGTGGACTCCACTGCTTCCCATAACCAGACTGGAATTTCATGTAGCTCTGTCAGGTTGTGGTGGCGCCTGTTCCTCCTCAACCACCTTATGACCTTTTATGACCTTTTTTTATGATAGTGTCTCAACACTCAGCTCTCCTTTTAATACTCAGAACAAGACTGAGGTAGATGGGTGGCCTTATCTCCATTTTACAATCCAAGTCCAGAAAGCAAGGGGAAGAAAAGTTAGTAACTTCGGGTTGTTTTATTCCATTTTTAGTGTTCTGATGCATAGATTTTGAAATCAAGACGTTTCTCCATTTTAGCTGTTCGCCTGAACACTCATCAATTAAAATTGACAAATACATGAAATTCTTGCAGATGTCTGTGGAAAATTTTCCATGTCTGTCTCCTATTTTTTGCATCAAAACTGTCAGTTCTATACTGAGAGTAGGTGTAGCAATAAAATAAAAGCCAAATCCACAAACCTTTACTTTGTGTAAGATCAGAATTTAATTTAGCCAGAGGGGTGGATATCCTTAGTTTTTCTTGATGCAACTGCGATTCTTGTGCTCCCAAGAGCTGGAGAGCATGACATAGCCCTCCTAGTACATGCTTGAAGACAGCATGTACGCTGCAGACTGAGGCACGACAGTAATGTATTATAAATGGTGGAACTTTGAAACTATGCGCTACGGCATGTCTAGGTTAACCCAGTCCGGCAGCTAGCATTCTACTTTGTCAGTGCTGCAGTTGCAGAGAGACAGACTTGGGAACAAAACTGCCAGTCCCTGAAGTACATTAGAGAGACTGGATAGTTCTAAAGAAGATTCATGAATTTTTCAGCTACATTTTAACAATGCAACGTCCTTCTCTGGTTTTCTATTTTTAACTCTGGAATTACGGTAATGTACTGTGAGATTGCTGTTGTGGAGCTGAGATTTGTTGCTGTTCTAGTTTAGGTTATAAACCTCCATTTTTAGTCCTGTTCCTTTTTACTACCTAGTCATGTATTCTCAGTTAGTCTTTGATAACCACATTGTGAAATCCCTAAAATATTAAAGAGGAAGAGCGGGGAGGGAAGAAGAATGGGGAAGTAATGTTCTATTTTCAAAGTCAGCCTAAAGCTTCTTCAAGGGTAAAACGCAACCTTTCATTTTCCTACTTATGTTCTTGCTTTGTATTTTTAGGCTTATCTGATTCAAACTACATTCAAATAGAGCAGACAATGATTTAAGAGTCTAACTGTCCTTTGATATATCATATTAGTTTATGTACTGAAATGGAAAACTAAAGTTCATAAGTTTGGCAGAGCTGTGCTTTCTGATTTGTATCATCTGATTCATAACATTTCACACATCTAAAAAATTATCCAAAAAACAGTTCAATGATGTAAAGATGTGGTATCTATAAAAACAGGCACTGTTTAAAAGGTTAGCCATTTAACTCATCTTGTCATACATGGCTGAGTGCAATCTGGCTTCCCTTCTAGGATACATAAACTGACCCTTGACAGTTCCAATACTTACATGAGTATAAAATGAAGGGATCCAACTGCTTATGGTCAGGGACGAACTACTAATGCTTTTTTCAAGAGATGTGCTGGCTCAACTCTGTTCTGAGCAATTACAATTTTTTCAGACCTGACATTCACCTTTTTCAATAAAACTTTAGAATTAGATGTAGCTTATCCTCTCAATTCTCTACCTATTACTGAATGGTGCTATGAAGCAGCTCTTCATTTCCACTGTGGAAATAGCTGCATTTCAGTGACAAATGAAGGGATCCTTTAATGAGACTTGAATGTAATTATTTTCCAAGGGGCTGTTAAGTTTACAGGGTTCTTTTATGTCTTTCAGTTAGTCAGTGATTAATGTTCTGGACAGGTTTTGCTGCCTAGAATCCACCCACCTCCCAAGTCCCTTTGAGCCTTTCAGACACCCCACCAAGCCATCAAAACAGAGTAAGCCTCGAGGTATTCCAGCCCAGGTCCAGATGATGTAGCATGCTGGATGCTCTCTCATAGCCTGGTTCACGTCCCTGTTTTGCATTTAGTGTGAATCTAGTCATTAGCAGTACAGGTACTGGCAACTCACGCTTCTCTAGCACCAGTTTCAAGTTCCACAAGCCTCCACAGGGCTTAAGCAGAACTCGGGTCAGGACGGAGAGAGATCCCTCAGCATTTGAAATTCTGACTGTGCAATCAGGAGTAACTTCAGCACTAAGCATCCTTAGGCAGTGATTCCACATACGTTTCTGAAATAGCAAAGCTGGTGTATCCGCACCGTGGCAGCCTGCCCTTGCCCCCTCCTCTCAGTTGTGCCAACACAGCCGTCGTAGGCTGTGTTGCACTTGACTGGGGACCTGACCTAGCTGAAAAGTAACCCAGCAGAATGAAAGGGGTTTTGTTGTTGTTTTGGTTTTTTGGGTGGTTTGTTTTTATTTTGTTTTCCCAGCCTATCCTGGATTAAGTATGTTGCAAGTGTAGGGGTCTGCTTAATCTGTCACAGAGTCAGGTGTGACACAGCCTGTCTCATGGCTAAACTGAAGCCTTTGGTTGTGACTTGGAAACAATTTTTCCTTTTGACTAGGCCTTACATCCTACACTTTACAAGCTTTTTTTGCTCATCTTCCTCAGGCTCCCTGCCAATATATCCCGTAGCGTGTATCAGTGCTGAGAACTCTGGTTTTAAAAACCTCCACTGGATCTTTTAACTTCCTTTGACTAGGCCTGTCAGCTGCTTTGTTCAACCACCATAGTGCTCCTTCTAACGTCTTTCAGAGTAGGACAAAGCAGTCTTCCTCAGTGTATAGTACCTACCTGCAGTTCTAACTAAAGCCAGGATTTCACTTAAGCATTTCCAAAGTGAATGGAAAGGGCAAGTGTGACTATGCTATAATGAACAAAGGTGAAAGTATTTATTTATGCTGGCTGAGGTTTCCCACACTACCCTTTCATCCTTCCACAAAATTTGAAGCTGAAGGGAACTTGCAAAGAATTCAGAAATGCTGACTGCAGGAACCAGTCACAACACAATTATTTGCATTTTTCCAGGCCAGTTACTAAGGAAAAGAGTGTAGAGCAATTAGCACAAATCTGTATTCTCTGGTTAATCACTGGTGGCAGTCGATCAGATCAGTGATTCTATCGGAACGTTTAATTAGAGCTGAAGGCTGGAAGAAGGAGAAGTTGAGTGTTAGTGTTGGGAGTTACTACCTAGTTCTCTTCTGTTAATATTTACTGACGCTATTTCATTTCAGCAGCAATTTCTGAAATGTCTGCTCCTCTGATTGTTCTGGATTCAGGTTTGGCTTCTCCTCTACTTAGGTGTCTGATTAGTTCAGTTATCTTCATCTCCAAAGCTATTGATCATTGGGAGCTGGTAAGACTGAGCCTCACTAGTAACTTTTGCATACAGATACATGCAGTACCTGCTGTGTAGCTGCAGTAAGCTGGATACTGTTAGTTTAATATTAATCTCAGAAAACAGTCATATTCAAGCCGCATTAGAGGATCCCATCTTTTGTCATGGAAACATAGCTGACTTCATTGCACACACTCCACGTAGTGTACTGAAGTGCAGTTACTTCTATGACCTCTAGTGGGGATAATCAGAGATGCCAGACTATCGCAAGTTCTACACTTTTTCTAAAAAGAAGTGAAAGTCATCCGTTTCTAGAGTTCCAAGGCTACTATTTTTCTGTAGAGCCCTGAGGTTATCTGGTGTACAGTGCTGCTACGAAGGCTCAGCATTCTTACCGAGGGAGATGTATGTCACTATGTAGTTCATGCCTTTTTAGTAATAGCAATGCACGTTACCAGACACCTTTCACAAGATTCTCCTAAAATGTTTCTGCCTGTCTTTTGTTTTTCTCAAGAGTTTTCTGTTTTAGAGGATTTTACCTTTGTGTGTTTCAGTTAAGTGGGTTTGCTACATTCTTCATGCTGGTCTGTGACAGGTTGCTGCCTGAGTTTTATGCCCATATGGTAATGGCCGCATTATTTTATCACTCATCCTAGTGAAGCCATGCTAGATGGATAATCCACAGAAAATGCAAAATACCCGTTAAGGGATGTAAAAGCCGGTCTTAGACAGTTAAGCAATTTATATAATCGGGACTTTGTGGGGAACAAGATGTTACTGCATTCTTGTCAACAAGCACCATGCTTAAAAGTTATGTTATGAGGAAACAAAGGCAGGCCAGAAGAAAGTACTGGCCTAAGGAGATGAGATAGGATAGAAAGATTCAGATGCTGCAAAAGGAGGACAGTCCATGAATTTGAATAAGCTTCACCAGGAATGAGAAAGCTGGGACTGTTCAGCTTCAGGAGGAGAAGGTGCAGGAAGGATCTTATCAGAGAGTGTAAATACCTGATGGGAGGGTGTAAGGAGGATGGAGGCAGACTCTCCTCAGTGGGGCCCAGTGACAGGACGAGAGGAATGGGCACAAATGGAAATGCAAGAAATGCCATTTAAACAAAGGAAAACATTTTTTTATTGCAAGGGTGACTAAGCACTGGAACAGGTTACCCAGCGGTTACAGAGTCTCCAACCATGGAGATATTCAAAGCCTGACTGGACACGGTCCTGAGCAACCTGCTGTAGGTGACCCTGCTTGGGCAGAGGGGTTGGACTAGATGATCTCCAGAGGTCCCTTTCAAGCTCATGCTTTCTGTGAATCTGTAATTTCATCTGTATCTTTGGTTAAGCAGAATGTATATGTTAGTCACGCACACCTTTTGTGGTTAGTGTCACCTGCTCCAGGCTGTGTTTATTCCACGTGACCTATTTCTTGTGCTTTTGTCTAGCTACGTCTTCACTGTAGGGCTTCTTGTGCTGTTGTGGCAAGGGGTTTTCCCAAGAATACATTGGTCTGGATTTGTGTCAAGCTGTGTGATTAGGGTACTGTGTGAACTTGAGGTACGAGTAACTAGAAACTATAGGTTAGGGAATAGATCCAGGAAGCAGTTGTACTTGCTTTTATATTACAGCCCAACTGGTAAAGATTTGTTGGGAATAACATGAGTGGAAGAAAAAAAAATCAGATTATTTGCTTTGGAATTACCAGCCTGAAGAGATGAGTCAGTGTCGGAACCTACTTAAAGCTCTCTCTTTCCCCAGTCATGTTCTTTTCACTATTTCTTTTAATTATTTAGGATTGTATCAAATCATGCTTGGTTGAACATTTCTGATTCAGTTTGTATTTAACTGTTGTTTTAATGACCCCTCCCCAAGATGTTCTTGAAAATCCAACCCTTCACAGGTTAATAGTGGTAGGAAAGTGAAGTCCTAACGCCTAGTTTGTATGCTAATGCCGTTATAGTGTGCTGCAGAGTTCACATTTTAGAGGTCTATAAAGAGTGCTGGTGACAGCTGCAGTTGAGACCAGTGATTAACAAGCTGTGAGGATGTAGACTTAAATATTCACCATCTCCATAGTGGCCACTGAAAGCGGCTTTGGACATATATAACTGATGTTTCTAATTGTGTTTTACACCTTTTCAATAGCTAGCACAAAGTAGTAAATTAGCTTAAAATAAAATTGTAGTCAGAATCTAAGTCATTTTGGGTTTGCTGCTTTTCCTTCCGACTGTGGCATTTGAAAACAAATCTTTCATTTTGAAGAAAAGTAATGTTGTTCTGACTTGATATGTCAAGTCTGAAACAAGCAAAATTATAACTCTTAACTTATAGGTACAGTGAAAACAAAAGGAAAGGAAAGACAATACGGTAAACAATTATTTCTAGAATGTGTCTCTTCCTGCTCCTTTCCCCACATCAAGCTTTTGCTGTAATCATTTTAAGAGAGCCAGTAATTATTTTTTTCTTAGACTTCATGTCACATGTTAATGTGCTTGAAATTAAGTGTGGTTAGTTGCTATAATTAAAGAGGTGTTTTATGTGTCAGATGGTTTCACAAACAAAAAATATTTGGCAACCAATCAATCTCAACCCTTTCATATCACTCCCCTAAAACGGGGGCACATCCTTAGCACATGTAGCCTAGTGTAACTTCCCTGCAACTGGTGAAAAGGATCTGGTTCTTTATTTCTGAAGTACTGTCTAACTAAACCTGTATCTACACATACCTTCAAAAATACGAAAAAATACTTCCAGTTTAGGCATTCTTACTTGAACACAAATAGAACCCTTCCTTGGATGGACTACTACAGTATGACTAAGTTGAATTTACCATTGATGTATATTTACTAATAACACTTGGAAGTTAAACTTTCAATTTTTAAAAATTAGAAAGCAAAGCAAAGAAAGATCAAGCGGTTTACCCCAGAACATGCTGTCCAGTTTTGTCTGAAGTAGGATTTTTAACTCTGAACTCCTGATTATAAATGTAGTGCATCAGATCATCCTCCTCCTATGGCTAGAAACGTCATCATTTTGGCTGGTTGTCTGCAGCACAGATGCCTTGTCGTCTTATTTCTCCAGACGTGCCTAGTATGATTGATTCCAGAGGAGATATTTAAATCATCAAAAAGTGCGGTTCCTAATGAACTTCATAATGGGCGAAGCACTATGTACTGAGTATACTATTAGCCACACCATTTTTTGTCTTGCACCCTTTTTTCTCAAGATGTCTAGCAATAGCTTAGCAACTAATATGTGGCTGAGTAACATGCTAAAAGGAGGTCTTACTTCTTGTTTTGGTGATTTGTTTGTTTGCCGCAGGAGATACTACTGTTCGATGTGAGCAACTGGATATGCTTCAAGATTGGCTGTCTGAATTCAGAAAATCTACCTCCTCCTCCAGTACAGCCAATCCAGAGGAGCTGGTGGCTTTTGATGTCATCTGTGGAGATCTCAACTTCGATAACTGCTCCTCTGGTAAGACAAGGTTTTCCTTTTCCTGGTGTCTACCTATTCCAAAAAGGAACAGGAAAGTTCTTGACTCCTGTGGGTTATGGCAGTGTACTGAGTTGTGACTGGCTTTTGCAAGGAAAGGCTTAATTGCTACCATACTTCTAAAACAGGTACTAGCCTTGAAATGAGCCAAGGAGAGTAGCTCACACTTAGGAGCTCTGCTGAGTTGTTAAGCATGATGTTTTTTAAGGCACAAAGGGCAGTAATTTGTGACTTGCGGCAGCAATAATGAGGACAGATCCAGTGGTTTAGCTTTACTTGAATTAGGTAGACACCTATTGTCCTAGAATTTTAGTTACTAGTGAAAGACATGTATGTTATGGGATTTTTGTAGAGAAAAAGTAAATTCATGCAGTTAAAAATAATTTGATAGTGCATATACACAGACAGAGGAGATGAATGCTGCAGAGAGAACTAAACATTGCCAAACCAGTCTTGGAAAAAATTAACTGATGCTGTGTACTTCTGGGTTTTTTTATTTTAATAAATGTTTAAATTTTTTTTTCTACATTTGGATGCTGAGGGTACTAGAAAAAGAACTCCACAAAACCATAATTAATGAGTGGTGAGTTCACAGAGATGGTAGCCTTTTCCAAACATAAATATTATGCTCTGTTAACTTGCCAACACAGAGTGCAGAGCATCGTATTTGTGTATCCTCTCTGCCTTCCTGCCCGGTACAGCTCAGGCATCCAGCAGACCTCCTTGCTGGCTTTATACGATGGGAATTGACTCTGCTGGTTTGGAGCTGGCAAACGGTCAGCGGTGCCCAGTGGCCAGCCTCCCACAAGGCTGATGGCTGAAGGGCCTTTTGCGTGACTGGGCCAAAACTGAAGTACTGAGATACAAAGAGCACAAGGCAGGTACAGTGAGGGGCGTTCACCAGAGGGATTTTATTTTGTCCGTGCTGTGTTACCAGGAGACATGCAGTGTACAGGTGAGCTCAGGCTGCAGCATTCAAAGTGGGATTCAGCAATTCAGATCAGTTTGTGGATTAAGAGGGGAATTGGTGGACAGCATCCCGTGTGACTCTGTAGTCTTCATAAGAAGCCCAGGTGACAGGCTGAGAGCAACAACTGTACCAAAAATAATTTTAGGAAACAAAAAGCAAGCATTGTCTGATCTCAGAAATAATTAGTATCAGACACTTGTAATGGAAGATTTTAGCAAAGTTGGAGAAACATTTAATTGGGTAGAAAAGACCATCAACCCAAAACCATCAACCCTTCCGTTGTTTGTTTCTAGCTTGTATGTACAAAAAATAAATCAGTCACAACTATATGATCCAAAGTAAAGTCAGAATGGTCAAAGAAGGTGCTGGCAAGTGCTCTGACTGGTAGAAGAATCCATTATGCACTGTGGAGGTGAACAGTAAATGGTAATGGCTACAGAATACTGTAGTTAAACAAACGTGTTAGGATAAAATATAATGGTAGCACTGGTAGTGAGTTTTTAGGGAAGGAAGGAAGGAATGTGGTCAATAACAGGTCTTTGGCTAGCCGGGCGGCTACGCAGACAGGCTCAGGCGGCAATTGCAGCAGTCCCGATGAAGGGAAACAGAAGCTGGGGGATACAAATGGACACTTCTGCTGTGATTTGACTGTTTCACTTGCAATACTGTTGGATGGATGGGGTGGCCTGGAGGCAAAGATGTCCATCAAGGAAATAAACAATCTGCTGCATACCAAAGGGGAGACTGCCCAGTCAGAGAGCAAATGGAAAGAGAGTGGGGCTGTGCAGCATGAGGAGAGGGAGAGATGGGAGAGACGCTGTGAGGCAGAACATATGGCTAGTATTCTCTACCTGAGAAGTTCTGGCACTCTAACCGAGATCTCGCACAAGAAGTGCAGAGTATAATTAATGCTGTTGTGACCTATCTTTTTAAAGCACAAGTAAAAACAACTATTTGCTTTTGCAAATAATAGTTGTAAATATTGCAACCACTACTAAAGAGGATTGAAAAGTAGGTTATAAAAAACCATTTTATTTTTGCTATCTCTGCAGCTTATTTACATCCCCCTTCCCTTTAAAATTCACTCAGCCTGGAAACTGAAATTAAGCTGGCTATTTCATTTTTTATTTTTAGATTGCTTTCTTTCCTTATGCACTGTGCAAGATAATGCAAAGTTTTAAAGTCTTCTCCTCCATTTTTACATTACTCATTGTTTTAGGGCCATTTGTTAGCATTGCAGAGAATTGAACACTTTAAGATTTTTTTTTTTTTTTTTTTAAACAATAATCAGCTTCCTGTAATTCTGTATATGATTTTCTGTATTCTTTCCCACTCCACAGACTGATATTAATTATGTAATTAAGTAATTAATGTTTCAGTGAATATCAAGCTTCTATTCTTGGATGTATTGACAGTACAGTTTTCAAAGATCTCCAGGTCCGTGAGCGACCTTACGCTTATGACAAATTTTCTGCAACTCAGTTTTCCCCTCCAGCTTTACAGAACGTAATGACGACAGTCATACAGTGAATTCACACTTAGTGGAAACATTATTAGAAAGTTACTTACTGTCAGGTTGCTTTGGACTGACTTGTGTAAAAGTCTATTATGTTTTTAAACCTTTTAGCATAAGATAAAAAGCCTTCCAGTCAGATAGGTGAAGTTTGTCTCATCAGCTGTCACTTGTCACTATCAGTGCCACAGTTGCAAATTAATCATGACAAAATTGTAATCTATCTTAGATAGGTCATGCTGATTATGTTTAGAGTGGCTTTAATGCTTTAGATAATATCCCAAGCAAATTACCAATTGCCTGTCCTTATCTATTATAGCTTGGAAAACATTCAGTGAATTCTTCTGAAGCATGTAAAGCACAAGCTTTTATCTTCAAACTTACTGAGATGTATATATATGCCCACAAGCAGCCATTTACATTGTGCAGTCAGTCCAGTTCTCCACTGTGTGATCTATCTCAACAAAGTTTTGTACCGGTGTAAGCAATGCAATGTCAATGGCAGGGTAAGGAAATATGTTGGAAAACCTTCACTTCAGTTTACAGCTAGAAACTACCAAAAATGTCTTTCATAGAAAGACTTTGTAGGAAAGCACTGTAATTAGCAAGCATTTGTTGGAATTTTTAATTAAGACAAGATACTGCTGTGCAGTAAAGCTACTACTGAACTGGTTCAAATCCACCCTAGGTATGTATACCGCGTAAGAAGGAGGACTTGACTTGCCTTTTCTGTTGTGGCAGAGCACACAGTTATCCACAGGTTTACAACACGTAGCTGATGTGCCTTTTCTTGGGCCTGTTCTTTCCCTGCAGAGGACAAGCTGGAGCAACAGCATTCTCTGTTTACACACTACAAAGACCCATGTCGAATTGGTCCTGGGGAGGATAAACCATGGGCAATCGGTAAGACCTTCTCTAGCTATCGGTGTATGAACGTTTACTTGTCTGTCACTCACACGACATCTATAAGCAGCAGGTAGTTCAGCTAACTGGCAGTAAGAATTTGGTGGAGACCGATTATTTACAAGGGGTATTTCTGTAGCATATATTTTATAAACCATAACAGTGTCTTGTCAAATTATAATTAAGAACCAAACAGAGATCTCAAACTTCAGTCCACATTCTAGAACTTATGCATCAAGCTACTTGAATGCCTTCCCACACCTATTCTACTTTTAAAATAATCTCTAGATTACTTGTGGGGGGAAGCCAAATCATTGTTTCTGTACTTTCTGCGTGCAGTGAAAGCCTGCAGCTTTTGATCAGAATGTTCCCTTTGGTGTTCTATAAATACTGTAAGTGAGGATGTAACAAAGCAATTCAACAACACTACGAACTTGTAGGGTTCATCTTATAAAAGATTTCATGGATCTCTGAGATACTCATACCTGGTGAAACTCAGTTGAACTTGGTGAAGTTTTAGATCAGGAATTAGACTTTCTCTAGAGGAGCAATTGTAACTGTGAAGATACTAAAGGTAAGAATGTGGAACTGTTTAATAATGTGGCTTTACTCTATTGTAGCAGAAAAACAAGAAAATCAGAGACATTGGGGCTGAGAAACTGGAAGGGCAGAGGCAGTGTTTTGAAAGGTGGCAGGCAGTAGGGAGGTCTGGAGGGAGGAGAAGTGAACACAAAGCACTCTCAGTCAGAGCAGTCCCCTCTCCCCCCCGTGGAATGCTGTCTTCACACACCTGCRCCCCCAGAAGCTTCCTGAGAGGCAAGTCACAGGAGGTATGCTGGGACAGTCACATCTCCCTTTCTGTTCACAGGTACCTTGTTGGATCCTGAAGGATTATATGATGAAGAAGTGTGCACTCCAGATAACCTACAGAAGTATGCAATTCCTAGTCCTCCCACATGCTTTAGACAATTCCTTAAAAAGCCAGTTTATTGCTTGCTATTTAACATTTCACAAATGGAGGGGTGTTTTATGGACTGTAAAAAACAAAAAAACCAAAACAAAACCAACATTTTTTTACTCAGGGRTACTTGGGGAAGAGGAAAAAAAGGACAGGAAAAGTGGCTGCTTCTCTGAGTCTAATAGAATTGGCCTCAGTGGGTGAAAAGATGAGAGCAACTGCAGTCACTGTTTTTATGTCTCTAGAGTTGGTCCTACCTAGACAGGCCCACAGGACAAGAAACTCCAAGCACTACCAAAAAGGGTACGTGGACAGCTTGTCTGAAAGTCTTTCTGCAGGCAGCCAGTTCCGTGGTCACGGCACTGTAAAGGACAGCAACAAAAGGAAATGTAGTTTTCCTCAAATAAAAAACCCGTGAAGTTTAAAACACCACCCCCAACCCAACAAAGCAAGCTAGAAAGCTTGCAGAATTCGATACACCTCTAAAAAGCAAGCTCACAAATATAGAGAGGAATTAAATAGCACATCAGACATAACTAGGAATATGGCTTAATATCTATCAGTGATACTAGTGCAGCATTACTTTTAAGGAGTGTTGGATATTGAGAAACAGGTACCTTTGGTTTGAGCTAGTGGACTTATGAGAAATTAAAAAAAAAACAACAAAAAAAACCCCAAACAAACAATTTGCAGGACATTAATAAGCTTTGTACATTTTAGAGCAGCACTTAATGAATGTGATAATCTTTTTTGCACCCTCTCTACCTTGATGGCTAGTTTAATGGACTAAGTATGTTATTATCATGACTAACTATAAAAGATGTTCTAGCTGTTCATTACCAAAATACACTAAAGAGGTAAACTTATTTGAATTAATGAGTCTGTGCAGATGCTTCAGTTAACACACATAAGGGAAATGGTACATTATATAGGTACAGTTTACATTGGCATTTTTACTCACTGAGTACAGTACACTGCATGGTATAGATGGACACTTAGTAGAATGTAGTAGGTGAGGCTACCCCTTGAAGTCTTCTTTGTATCAGTTTTGAACAAAGAAATTGAATTCTAGACATAAGGTCTGGGTTCAGTTTATATGCAAAATAAGGATTTATTACAGCAAGTCATGCTTTGCACATTCAAGGGCCTGCAAAATTTCCAGGCATTTCTATTCACGGGTTGAAAACATCAATTTGGTACATGTGAAAGGGATTTCTGGAAAGCAAAAGTAAGGTAATTTGGCGCTACAATCAAGTTTGCAAATGCAAATCTGTATGTGGGTGTAACATTCTATTTTATGGTTCCAAGAACAGGCTTGGAACTCTTTTAAAAAAAATTAAAAAAAAAAACAAAAAAAAACCAAAAAAAAACCAAAAAACACAAACCAAAAAACCTCCCTGTGTTTTCAAGCGGCCTTTTGAGACAATGTGTCACCAAATTACTTTTGGGGTATTTTGTTTTATTCCCTGAAGAGTTACTTGTATTCAGCAATTAAGTTCCACTGACAAATACACGACTGATAAAGAGCCATCAAATGATCAATAAAGATTTAAGAGTATTACTTCCGCTACCTATGTGTATGTACAGCACCTCAGTATGAGATAACTGGAAAATATTCCTGAGTGTTGGTAACAGAATATACATAAGACTTTTTCCCTACTAAACATGGCTTTCAGTTTTCTGCAATACATTATAATTCTCTTAAACTGATGAAAAAACCCTCTATTAGACTGGAATTTCCACTAGCTTTTTAAGGAGATCTGCACGGAAACATTATGTAGATGGGCTTATGTATTAGAGAAACCATCGCTTCCACGAGAGGCCAAGAGAGCCTGTCCTCCCATCTCTGCAAGGGACTGGTAGACATAAAAATTGCCAGTAAGTTCAGTAAAATTTAAAGCCATTAATGGAATCTGGGCTTTAAAGACATTTAAATGTTAAATAGCACAGAAGCTGTGGAGCACTGTCTAGCTAACGAAGTATCATTCACATACACAGCAAAACAGGGTACAGCCTAAAATTGATCCGTTCTTAAATTTTTCAATAATAAACCCTGATCAAGCTTTACAGACATTTAAAACAGACATTTAAATTGGCAGTGTAAGCTATCCAGAGAATTATTTCTTCATCAGCACTCTAGTTTATAAATAAAGTAGTTCACATTATTAAACTAATTAGGCCATAAAA
The DNA here is from genome assembly GCA_035582835.1 of Phoebastria nigripes. NCBI lineage: Eukaryota > Metazoa > Chordata > Aves > Procellariiformes > Diomedeidae > Phoebastria > Phoebastria nigripes. Next base: position 1,042,000 of record JAYKAV010000933.1, on the reverse strand, counting down.
GCAGCAGAACAACTAGTTCTTAAATATCTCTTTCATGTTAAGTACAGCACACCTAAAACATCGGACTAGAAGAACATACTTGGTACAAATAATGAGCAAGTCATTTATTTATCATTATAGAACAATTAACAAGCTAGGTGTAACAATCTGGGCCCTGCCACAGCGCTGGAAGCCGCACAAGCTTCTGCTCAGAAAGGCTTAATGAAATGCACACCAATAATCCCATCTCACAAAGATGACAGTCACCTTCAAGCAAAGCACTGGAATAAGCCCATTTTCATCTCTAAACCCTGAACAGAGCCTGGCACAGGAGAGCACATTACAGCACAGCTAAGAAACAAGATTTAAACACAAATTTTTCCAGTCTCCACTGCTGGACAGTGGCTCACAATTCTGGGTGACAGGCTGCACCACCAGTAAGAGAAGTCTTCCTTAACTCAGGTGCTTCTCGCCTGAAAGAGAGCTGGTCCCTCAAGCTTTATGATGAGGGAAGTAAGTTTTGCTTTATGGCTCCCTTATGTATACTGCTCTTCATGTTCCTTTGTTCACTGAGCTACGGTCAGCACTACAAACAAACCATTGGCCAGARAGCGTGTGACAGAATTTTCACACTTAAACTTTGGAGTTATTTGGGACTGGAAATCTTTCAAGGAAAAAATAAAGTTCCAATTACTTTTTATCCTCCCTTTGTTTGTGTCCTATTAATTAAGACAATTACTCTGACAAAATTCAGGTTTAGCTGTGCAACTCAGTCATAATCAGTGATGTTCACTTAAATTGTTAGCATTTAACTGTTAGCATGGCATAGCCAGATGTCCAGTACTTGTGTCTTACTTTTTGTAGAGACCAACAGCAAACCATTACATACAAAGTGGTACAAGTTTTAGTCAGAAGCAGATGCATGCACATTTACAATTCATTTTCCTCATGTATTTGAAATTAAGATTTCCCTTCTGTGAGCAGTTGTGCAGGTTAAGTAAATACCCAGCATTCACGGACTTTTAAAAGGACATAATTGAAACTAAAAACAAATTCATCTTTTAAATTAATGCAAATAAGATTTTTTTTTTTGCAGTAGTACTGCAGCGCTAATCAGCAGTTTCTTCTACTTTGTTACTTAATTAGCTTTGCCARATATAAATACAATTTTTGAAAGAGGTCATCCCATCAAAGAGCTTGCTTTCTTGAATCTAGAAAAAAATTTCAGGAGGTGAATCATTTGCAGTAGCTCTTTGTAGAATCAGCTTGCAAATGGGGTGCGGACAGTAAGCTAATTTAACACGAGTTACTAGATGACAGTCTAAAACTGAGTAATACATAAAAGGAAGCTTACTTTCATAAACTGGTTACAATAAGYGCCTAAGAACCTTCAATACCTCACTAAGTCCAAAGGGGGTTAAGAAAAGTTCTGATTAAATAACTATATGACCAGAATTTTGTCATTGTTATCTTTGGAAGGCACATAAAGTACTTCTTGTATGTATCAACTGACCCAAACTTACAGATTGTAACACTACTGAGACCTAATCAACTGTAGCAAGTGCTGTGTCCCCTCTGCCACCATTCAGATCCTTCCAAAGAGACAAAATTTGACAAAGAAACCATCTGAATCTCAAACATTAAAACACATCACAGGAGTCTGGTGTTTGTCTCTTGTTTTTCCTTCATTCTGTACTCTCATGTGCATGCATTAAAAAAATTCCTAAACCCAACCCCGTAAAACCCATCCAAAGTCAAGTCTTAAAAACAGGGTGATCAAAAAGATCTTATTTTTTTCCAAGGTGAAATTAAAGGCTTTGTACCTGCTAGGACCCAAGTTCACGGCTCAGTGTTTCTCCTGCGACAGTTGATGATGTAGCTTAATGGCGTAATCAACTCTTACAGGGGAGACCACAGAACCTTGAGCTCAGGTTTTGGCAGGTAAGTAAAGGATAATGATTTTCAGGGAGGCGGTTTTGAAAGTAGTTTGTTTGTGATCTGAGCCAGATCGCAAAACCACAACCTAATCTGTCCCTCTCTGCATGCGCAGTTCTCATGCAAAACCGCTGCGATTGTACTTGATATTAACTGTCTGCGTAATACCCTACACATGCAGTTACCGTGTGCAACTCCTGCTTTTGCAAGCACAGTTGTGTCTGTTGCCTTTAGCGCTCCTTTGGTAGGTCTTTTAAATAGAATACAAGATTGTAAACCAAGTTTCCCTTTAAATCCAATACAACAGCAAAAGAATACAGAACAGCACAGCAACATAGAATTATTGTAAAAATAGAGCAACAGGGACCTCGGTGGGTTATCTGGTCCAAAGTCACGTTCAAAGCAGGGCTAACTTCAGAGTCAGATCAAGTTGCTCGGGGCCTTAATAGTCTTCTGTATAAAACCTACTGTTAAGGTTTAAGCACCCAAACTAAAAATTTTAATGGGAGAGCTGCAGCTTACTTGCCTGAACCCAAGACTGGTACCTAGAAAACTGATTCTTAATTTTGACTGCTTCTGTATATGGTCTTGGGCTGTGTAATCTCCATGCAAGATGGGGGCAGTACTCACACACCTGCTGAGTAAGTCCATCTCTGTAGAGGAGTTTGAAGTGTCACGTACAGGAATCAAATAAATTAGGCTGTCATTACTAGTGAAGTAAGAACTTGGGGTCCAAGACACAGTAATCTGATGCTGAGGCTTGCTCAAAACCAACTACCACATGCCCAAATGTGCGCTCCTGAAAACCACTCCTCATCCATACCCTGTCTGTAAAGCTGGTTGTCTTAATTTCAGGAGTTGCTCTGATTAGAATGGAGAGGTTTATATCAAGGTGCTCAGGTTTGTTCTGAAGTAATCCATGAAGCAGTTTCCTCCTCTGCTAGATTCAGCAACACTGGAAATCCAGGGAGGGTCTGTGGGCTGCAGTACACTACAGATAGCAGGCAGGCAAGGTCCTCCTCTCAGATGTTTTTTCTCCTGGCTACAAGGGTGGCTCCACCAGTACAGCACCAGTGATTCCACACCCACCAAGAGGCTTTAAGAGCACTGTCAGCAGTTAGCACAGCCTCATATTGGAAAACACATTTGGAAGATGTGCTTTGCAAGTTTAACAGTCCTTTTGGACAGGCATCACCCTTACCAGGGATTTAGAGAGAATCTAGCGTAACGCACAAAGGGACAGAATGAGCAAACATTTAAAGCACTTGTTTTGTTTTGTAATGAAATAGGGTGCTGGAAAGTGAAGAAGGAAGGAAAGGATACTTAGTCTATCCCACCAGCAAGAACCACAGTTCCAGTCAAAAGGGGAGGAAGGCATCACTGAAAGGAAACGGGAGGAGGATTGACTATATGCTCTATACAGAAGAAGGTCTCTACCTGGAATGGAAAGTGGTGAGTTTCAGAGTTGACAAAAAGAGCTGTCACTCACACAACAAACTTGTCTGGATGATGCTGCAGCCTGTTCTTCTTGGGTTCAAATTCACACTCCAAGGAGGACCTGCTGCTTTGCTATCTTCTACTTTTGCATGCAAGTACCGAGTTTGTAAGCCTATTACATAAACAAATTTAAGATGAGTTTAGGGATTCTGGTAGCAATACTGGTAGATATGCTGCTCTTCAAAAACAAACAAAACCCTTGTTTCCATTCCTTAAACTTTCGCCAGACTAAGAGTTTTGGCTGACACTTTCCATGCCAGCAGTCTGAATATTTTTTAATCTTTTCAAGTGTCTGGATGTTCTTTTATTATACCTATGAAAACCTACCTAAGTTACAAGTCTATGATACGCAGGCAGAAGTTGACACGGGCTAACCAGAATGAGAACTTGTAGCGCACCACCTCCTTCCTGGCGTAGGACCTTGCCTTATATAGAATTCCATGATGAAAATGAGAAACTAGTTCACACTTATTTACCGTACCCCACTGCAGTTGCTGCAGAAGAGCAGGCAATAGAGCAGTTCAGCATTAGCTTAGCGTGTGATACCTCAATCTGTCTGCGCTCTGTTTGCATGCGCTCTGTGGACACAACAGCGTAGCAGCTGAAGTCTTTTAAGGCTTCCTGTTTCAGACGCACAAATGCCCATGGCACATCTGTATGGTAAACCCATCTCAGATTTTGCACAAACAGCAACAAAACCAGTATTTGAATAGTTTTGACCCAGGTTAGGTCTTTGCTAAGGCTCATGCTGGCAGCATAGAGAGAACTAAAATTCCTGCAAGCAATTCCCAAAGTACTGGCAAAGTAAGTACCTGGCCCCTAGGAGGGGACAACTACAGTGTATCAAGTGAGCATTAAGGTTGCTCCATCCAGCTTTCAGAAGCTGGGAAGCACGCGGTATTTCCTACAGAAATTTAATTCAGTCCTATGAAATGTTGCCAGAACAAAGGCTGGAATTCAGAGACGCAAAGAGCACGGTTCCCGATTGCCTTAAGTTCCCACAAAGTTTAACGCCTCAATCTAATGAAGACAGGCTTCCTTTGTAGCTGCATGCCGTATCTAGTACGGTACGGCCAGTCCCTCCTCCCAGGCGAGTGCCTCCTTAGCACATGGATTACCTCCTGCGGCACTACAGGTAAGTCTATCTGGAACAACACACATGTTACTGAAAATGGAAAGAAAAGGTACAGCGGATTTCACCTGGACTAGTTCAGCTGTGTATTGTAGAAATGGTTCACCTCATCGACATGCTCTGTGTGGCAGATAGTTTACCATTAGCCCAGCCAAGCTACACTGGTCCCATACATCTACTAATACAGTAAGGTAGTTCAAAGTAAACTAAAAAGAGGCATAAAAGCCAAGTCCTGGTGTGTGGTATTACAGATCAGTTTTCCAATTCCTTCCTTCTTACTTTTGTTTTCCTTCTGCAGGAAGTGGAAGAGTTCAGCTTTATTACCCAGTTAGCAGGCTTGACAGACCACCTACCAGTAGCAATGCGTCTCATGGTGTCTACAGGAGAAGATGACCCTTAAAACTGACCAACTTTGAGAGATTAGAAGAATTAGAAGAGGGAGACGTTAACGATATTAAGAAAATATCAGAGGATAAGAATGAACTATTCTGGTGCCACGTTAGGGAAGATGACCAGACCTGACCCGGGCTACTCCCAGAACGTACCACCAAGGGCAGATACACAAAGGGAAGACGTGGAAGGGGTTGTGGCCAAAAGCCACTGTCACAAGTTGCTCAGGCAACAGGGCAGGCCTGTACTACAATGCTTTCACTGTGGACCGAACGGAACCAAGATGGAAGTCCTAATTCCTTCTGAACCAGTGCCATTCTTACTAAAACATGTTTTTATACTAATATATAGCACAATTTAGTTTGTAATTAGTCTGTGAGTTAGTGCTGCTCAATGGTTTTTTGCATCATTTCTTTGTATAACTAAGAAGCTAAAGCTTTTTTTCTTTTTTTAGCCTGTTAAAGTTGTAGTAGCGTGCTTGCATCAGTAGCATGCGCCCGCACTGCATGCCACTCTGAGATAAAATAGTCAGTAAGATACCATGGGGAATATCAGAATGGAAGTGAGTTCAAAAATCAGATACCAGCCAAAGCAAGGCGTTCTGGGACTGGCAAACCCTTCTGTCATCACAGATAGACCTTAAAACAAACAAACAAAAACTCTATTCAATTTGCAGACCAATACCTTCCTGTCCCATTTAAGGATACTTAAAAGATTTGGAATTAAGACTTTAAGAACACAGTTCTACCCTTATTCCAACTGTGTTCCCACTGAAATTATGAAGTGTTTTGTCTGAATAATGACTCCAGAATTGGGCCTTTAGCTTTCTAAGCGCAACTTATTCTCTTAAGAAGAAATATAGTTCCCCTGTAATGTCTTTTCTTTCTTTCCCATACGCGGGGCAGTTCTGAATTCTGGTATGGGATGATACGTATGTTACAGTAGAGTGAATAGATTCCTGTAGTACCATTGGTAACACCAGAGCCAACATTCTGCCTTAGCTAGAAAGAGTAAGTGGGAAATAGCTTGTAAAATGCATGCTAGATATAGAGTTAAAATAAATGTAAGTGACATTTTGGGAGAAAAGTGTAGAACAGTGTACGATTGATAAGGCAGGATAACCTAACAATTTTCCAAAGGAATCAGTACACTTAAAGGGAAAGCGTAGCGTAGCTAGCTACTAGAGAATAGACCTGTGACTCTCGGCCTTGGGTAACTACTTCCTATGAGCACAGGGTTTGTTTGTGTCTGTGAGGCAATGCTCCATTTGTTATGCACTCACAGACTTAATTTAACAGAGGTCTTGCCATCTAATTCATATGTTCTTTCCACTGCAGCTCTTTAAATGTGGGGCTCCCCTCTGCCATCTTATCCCCATGACCTGACCTACCCAGCCTCTGTAACCTTAACAAAAATAATGAAAAGCTGAGAATCAGGTCCATAATGAGACGCGGCATTTTTTTAGGGATTTAAATTCAGAAGGGTTTGTGTTGCTGAGAGAACAATGAGACCCTTGCGTTTTAACCGATACTTAGTTTCTTCTGCCTACTTCCTGTTCAATTTTAGCATTATGTCCTCTTAACATTACAAATTCCCTGTGTTGAAGAGAGTTAATCTAGTACTTACACTTACTGCATTAAGTAAACTGTTTTAGTTATGCTGGCCACAAACTCCTGAAGATGCTCTTGTTTTGGTTTAGTTTACACCTGCTAGGAATCAGCTTGAGCTAAGTCAGAATAGATTTAAATTAGAAATCCCAGTCCACACAGCCTCTGGTAGTAGCTTAATTAGCTACAGTAAACAACAGAACTTTTACTTAGATCAGCCGGATTTTGCAAGTAGAGAAACTCAAAGTGCTGGACTCACAGCATTGCCTAATTCCAAGTAGGTAGTAGGCCGCTCCTCACCCTCTCCCACTGCACCTGGTCTTGACACGTTTTATGCCTCATTTTCCAGTCCTGGCGTCCCTTCAGCAGTGACTGCCTCTTAAAAGTGTACTGTGCCAAACCATGGGGTAGTCTGCAAGTGTAACCCATGGGGACTCAAAAATGGAACCAGACTCAATTCCCCTTTTTGATAAAATTAGGAATTCAAGTTTACAGCATCAGAGACTTTAGTGTACTATCCCAGTGCACCACCAGTTTCCCACTTTGTACGTTTCTCTTTATACAGAGGGTGCACGTATGTGCAATGTGTTTTTCCGGTTTCTTATCTCTCCACCTAATTCAGAAAAACTTGTACCTGAAACAATGCTTTTAATCCTATTTTCTACCTTGCTTGTATTTTATTAACCTTTTTAAAGAAAAACAAACAGTATCAGTAGCAATTTGTGTGCTGTCCAGCAGCTATTTCTCAGTAGTAAGATTAAATATAAGGTACAGTATTTTTAATAGCTTTCCTAACAATGTAAATTACGATTTGATATCAACTTCACTAAGTATCAGTTGCAGGAGTTGAATTTGACACTGCGTGGGATATAATCATAGAACTACTGCCAAACAACTTTACATTATTTACAGTAAAACTAACATGGTCTAAATTACTTTTAAATTAGTTCTGTGGCTTTGTGCTGACGAAAAACCAGGCACTTTTGTCAACTTTTTGAGATACGTTGAGAAATATTTTTTCAAATTTGAGGTAAACTGTTTTAGACTTTGATGTTCTTAGTTTCTCAGTGATCAAGAAATGGATAGTTGTAAAATGTTCTCTTTAAACAATACACATACATTTAATCAGTCTAGGTAGTTCTTACTAATTTACTGTCTTAAGGATCTAACTTTGCAAGAGAGTGATGCTGGGAGGTACAGCGTTGTGGCACCACTGTACAGATGCTCCTTGGTTTTTTGCATTGATCCTGTGCCTTCTGATGCCTTGGTACGCCTGCAGGAGTCAGAGAGCGTACCTACCGGTAAACTGTAAAGAATAGGCTTTCCTTTCCCGAAGGGTAACATCCTGGAGAAAAGTGAGTTTTGTCTACACCACTACTACTGCAGTTCCATATACTGTCTCACAGAGAATCATTCAGACGCCACCTGTACCGGCAGGATATCAATCATTACAAGCCTTAGACAGATACTATGTAAGAGAATATTTGCATTTTAAAATGGGGTGGGGGGGCGGGGCAGAACACACCCAGGAAATCAAACCCTGGATAGCTTTTTCAGAAGTCAATCCCACTTTGCTTAGGGATAGCATGGCCCAATTTATTAGTAGGCTGTTATTTGTAAGAAATTTGAGTTAAGCTTACTCTGCTATGCTTACCCCACTTTGTACAGGAATTTCAGGTATCTTCAAGAAGTGGGCGATAACGCTATTCTTGGTTTAATAACTGCCACTCAACAGGGATACTGTAGACGAAGTGTCATCTGTTTTTATAAAAGCTAGATAAACATCTTCTGTTTCTCATGTCCAATTTGCATTTTACAACAGCACTTCTAGAACAAGTGAACAAAAGACACAAACGAGGACAGCTGAAAACTAAGAACTTCCAGAAGTTTCAAGGATGTCAGGTCCTTACAAAGCTGGTACCTTTAAATCGCTTCAAAAACACAACCTTCAGAACGCAGCCTCTCAGGCACATTCAGATCCAGTTAATCTGCGCACTGTTGGTCTGAGGGATGCGTGATCCACCTGCTTTGCACCACAGCTCAGCCACTGAGGACCAGGGTAGTTAACACGTAGCGTGCAGCTTCATGCTATGTGAAGAAGTGTTTACTATAAGTAATTCAAGTGGTGGCCAGCTAGTTTTATTCCATCACAAACTGGATGCTTAATAGATGGATGCTAAAGCAACCAAACATAAACTGTACCACAGGCTGGCTCCCAGAGAGGCCTGCAGCCTGCTGAGGTGTGGCCTGCTGTAGAGGAACCCTTGAGAACTTCTTGTATAACGAGTTTACCTCTCTTGTGCTAGTATTACGACAAGGTTTTGTCCCAGAAGCACTCTCGGCTAGGCTGGCTAGACCCTCAGTCCTACTTGTTGGGCAAGACAGTAAGATTAAGGAACTTAGAATTCCAATAAAGAATTTTTTTTAAAATGGCCTTTGTTTGGTGGTCCAGATTAAGCAGATCTGACTGTCCCCAGTTTGTTCTTTGAGCTACCCTGGGATCACACAGCAGCACATCAGTGTCAGCACATATCATCAGCTCGGAAATGAAGCATTTTTACCTCCTGGCGCTATAGGATGAGAACAGAAATACAATTCAAGCACTTTGAAAAACTCCCAGTTTTATCATCCATTACAATGAGGGTCAAATTGTCACTGAAGGTCTCATTTTTCCATGCCATCTTGTTTTAAATACAATCTTGATGCTTTTAAAGACTTGTATTATTGCCGAGGTTTAGAAATCCTATAATAAGAATAACCTTTTTTATTTCAATGATTTTTCGGTATTGTATCCTTCTGGAACCTAATGTTTTTATATGGTAAGCACACACCTTCTGACATTTTGTTATAAATGTATTAAAAAAATAAAAATTTAAATATTTTCATTGGTTTCTTTGCCTGCAAGAAAACCACAATCTCAGACCTGATAAAAACAAGGTATTTCGAACAATAGGGAGGGTTTTTTGTCTTTTATTGGTGCTGAAAGGAATAACTGGTTGATGCAAACAAGATAATAAAATTTCAAGGCTCAAATGATTCTGTGCAGTCCACTTTTTCTGTTTTTGTGATGTGGAGTCTGACGTCACTAACAGAAATCTGACTAAGATGCAGTCTGGTGGGTGGGTCAAGTATGGTCTCACTGTGCTATGCCTGTTCTAGGGAATCTGCAGAAAATAAAGGATGAAAGAAATGACCGCTTTTAACTCGCCCTCCACCTTGGCCTCTACTGCTCAAACATCCCCCTGCACAGACACGCCCCGCTCAGTGCTCAAGGCGTGCAACCTTCCTGCAAGTGTTCACAGTGCCTGCTGGAGGCTGCAAACCTGAACCCCGCACCTCGTGCCACGTCCACGGTTTAAGTATGAGGATATCCGCTCCACATTGCGTTCTGCTAGGATTTAATGCAAGACCACTTCACAAGAACAATTTCATATTGTGCAGTTGTACATCTTGACGTCTTGACAGTTATCTAATCCCTGAACCGAGAGCAGGTTTTTATCTATATACTGTCCAGTCAAAGTTAATTTAAAAACAAAACACCCCCCCCCATGTACATATGTCCTTAAGAAATCCAGTGATTTAACAAAACAATGTCAAGGGAAAAGAATCCATTTTACTGGTTCAGTCTTCCTTAACGGTCCTCAAAGTCCTTTACAAAAGCCGGTAGGGAACCCCAGCTCGAAGACTTTACTTTTTCCACAAGCAGAAAGGAGGAAATTGGTGGAATGCAAGTGATTAAGGAAGAGCACGGTGCACATGTTTCTTGTCAGTAGCTCAGGAAGGAACCACTCCATCTTGTGAGACAGGATGTTAGAGATGGATCTCTGCAGCTTTCTCCATTGCTGTACAGGTGATTTTTGTCTGCATTCTGATGCTACCATAGCACTATACTTTGACAGACTTCATTTCCAGTGGTGGATTCCTAGGATGTGCCTCTCCTGCCATACCTAATCTATTTTTCCATTGTTGCAGTTTGCGCTATTACGTGAGCAGCTCACGAGTGGGTTCCTCTCTATTTACCACAAGGTAAAACACAATCATTTCTTGGACAGTTTGCATCTTCCAGACATTAATTTTAACTCCTTCCTGCTCCCTCTGCCCCAGGAGCTGCAGCGTAGTTTATTATGAACTCGTGCCCACAGCTGCCTGTCGGTCAGCACTGTAACTGCAATGCCATCTGCCTCTTTGGCTATTGTACAGATTCTATTGGCAAAGCACCTATTAAAATACAAACCTCCCTATCCCATGGAAATTCCTGCTCAGAGTGCTGCGGAAACCGTTGTTATTCTAGCCCTTTTCTTTGACTACTTAATACTTTGATGTACCAATTCTTCTTGTTGCAGCAAATTCAAGCTGCTTGTCTACATTTTCACGGCCTTTCAAAAGACATGCTTTTACCCTCTACCATTGTTTTTGACTAATCCAGATTTCCCATCTACCACTCCTAAATCTGTCAGCCCTTCCTATTTTCTTCCATACTTCCCCTGACATTTAGGGAAGGCTCCAAGCAGCCATTTGTGAAATCAGTGAGCAGGGCTCACTGGGAAGGCTGGCAGGAAAACAACATCCTCTTTCTCATCTTTTACATAACGGCACATTTAACTACTGCTCCTTACGACCATTAAATGTGGACAGGAAGAAATATGCATTAATTGCAGGTAAGATTAGAAGAAAATGGGAGGAGAAAAAAGTATCTGAGGATAGTTACACATTGGGTCTGGGTACCCAAAAAGATCATGGAATCTCCGTCAACATTTAATCTGGGCCATATACTCATTCCCTTTTCCTCCTCCCTGACCCCCCCAAAAACCCCTTTATAGGTCTGATGAACATTTCATACTATTGCAAATCATATGAGCTGCTGAGGTTGTGCTCAGCCCTACACACGCCACAGTGCCCATGCTGATACCGTTGCCTCTCACACTGATAGAGGCTTTTCCAACCTATGAACCCAATTCATCTGCCTTCACCGTTTGTTATGTCCTCTCACCCTCCTCCTGTCCAACTCAGACTCTTTGGGGCAGAAGACCACGTCACTGTCCTGTCTTTTATACAGCACCTGGCACTACATCGCCAAGGAAAATGGTTCCTAGGCACCAAGAACCACCTAAACAGTAAACAGAAATTGAAAGAGGGGATTAACTGTAGTAGAAAAATGCTACAGCCTTCCTGTGTGCTTTAAAGGATGAGATAATTGAATATAATCCCATAAAATAAAGGGACATTTTCCCCATGTTCCTATTAACATACTAGCTTTCAGCTAGCTTTCCTGTCTGTGAATTGCATAATTTCTAGAAACCAGCACCTGCTTACTCTGTTCCTCTGGAAATGTCCATAAGCTGATGCCTCACCTTCCCTCACGGGCATCTCATACTTACTGACACACGCCTGCACAGTCTGCACCACTGCCAAGCCCCCTCTTTCCCTTTTGTAAGTAAACCTTTGATGCCTCCAAAGCCAAACCCAGCAGAACAACTCCAAGCTGCTTCAAGTGCCATGGTACAGTTGGTAAGCCAAGTGTGTTGGAATATCCTTTATCTGTATAAACGCTGCAACAAAAGCCTAAAGCTTCATAGATCAAGTAGTTTTCACTGTTATACTACATCTGTTACAATAGGTTTTTTGCAAAGCTCTGCTAAAGCTCCTCAAGTCATGGCAGCGTGTGCCCGAAGCAGCCAGACGCCTTAAAAGTCCCCCTCCTATTCGCAAATGTTTGACGCTTCTAAATCCCAGCAACAAGATGCGTCAGCCTGATGAGCTCAATAGAGACCTTAATGTGATCCTGAATGCCGTACTGTCATTAGTATACTGAATATTGATATCTCTGACCGCTTTCCACCCTGCTAAAATGGAATTTGCCTCACAGATACACACATTAAACACTGTGTTAGCTAGTAACTGATATAAATCCTTCTGCCTTAATGATACAAAATGGAGGATGATGGCTAAGACATTGCAGGGTTAGACCAGAGAAAAACAGAGCTGCCTGTAGAAAGGACAGTAACATGTTTGTAAAAGCATGGGGGGACACACCCTACACATTTAACCTGTGAGCCCACAAATGCCTAGCAGAATGACTCACACAGAGTTCAGGATGCAACTATGGTTAAGAACTGCTCTATTACACAACAATACTTCTGTAATTTTAAGATTCTGGATGATGCAGTAAAAACAACGGAAGGGGTTTCCCATGCTGCCACAGCATCGCATTCTACAGCACCTGCACGGACAGCCTCCGAACACTTTGGTATTTGAAAGAAGCGATGTGGGAGTTCAGAACCTGAAATCACCCAACGGCAGTATATTCTGAATGGATCCCACTGCAACGAACGGAAAGAAATGAGCATGATCAGGGGAAAATGACGTCTTTCCACATCAAATGTAATTAGGTACCTTTGTTCTCATTAAAGAGGTTCATGCACTTCTAAATTAGCAGAAGACTGCCAGCTTGAACACCCTGGCCCTGCTACAATTTGGGTAACATCCCCACTACCTTTTCAGATCTAACTAGGTATAATTTTTACCTGCTTCGTGTTTGGCTGCAACAGGTTCTTAAATACCTTTCAAATGCCAAACCAGAATTTTGAATACCCAGCAAAATCCAGCTAGATCTCTCTCTACAATTAAAAACTTCTCCTGAAGTCAACTGCCACAGTGYCACCAGCTTCAGCAAAGCCAACCTTTAATGTTTTATATTACTTAGTAAAGACCTTCAGGATATCAAGGAGTAAAAGGCAGTTGCAAGGTCTGAAAGACACCAACTGAAAAAAAAATCCTAGGCCTAGCATGGTGCCAAGCACTATGCTAAATATATTTCTAATGAAAGGTGTATCACACAAGACAAACTAATTCTCAGTATGCAGCCTGGTCCATTATCTCAGCCCCAAAATAAGACTGTTATGAAACAGGTATTTAAACTCTATTTTCTGTTACTCCTTGGTTACATATAATTTCTCTTTTCCACATTTGCCGAGAAAGCTATTTATAGCCACAGCAAACTCAGACTTTTAACAAAACGTGTCTTGTATCCCACAATAAGCGCATAAGAAGGACTTCATGCTACTTCATTAATTATTAGATTGGTGTTCTTGGAACTCTGTGGCGTATATGAACTAACGGTGCTTACCCTGGTGAGATCCCTCTTACCACAGCTGACCTTGAGTGTCCTTCCACCTCACTGCAAAAACCTCGGCCTCACCATTCCGCAGCTGTGTTTTCCAATGTTAGAACAAATTAGAAGCCGTAAATGTAGCATTTATTATACCCTGACAGAAAGAAATGCTGAGTCTGGTTAAATGCTGGGCAGTGGCTCCATATCCGGTATAAGAGGTCCTTGTCCAGGCCTGGATTCCCAGGGGCTGACAATTAGAAGGAGGTTTCTGACCACAAGACCAGACAAGTTCAAAACCAGCTTCCAAATGACCACAATGGAACGCAAACAAACAAACAAAAATTCCTCTCTGAAACCCCACTGCTTTTAAAACAGAGTTTGATGTATTTTTAAAAAGAGACTATATGCATGAGCCCTACTACAGGAAGGGACTATACAGAGCAACCCAGAAGGTCCCACTCAGTCCTGTGTTTGGTTTGAGGACAGGAGAAAAGTACAGAATTTCTTCTGCTCCTGGGTAATGATTATTTACAAGTGCAAGCATAATCATCTGTTTGGGACCTTCAGTTCATTCTTTTAAAAAAATAACTGATATTTTTATTCACGTTTTAAACATGGACAGAACTAGCGCTTATTAGCAGAAACTCTTTAAGTATGAATAGCTCCTTGTCAAGGCTCTAGGTAAGATGACTGTACTTAAAGCGTGGGGGGGCAGAGGAGAATGGAAAAAAAAGGAATGGAAGGAGGAGATACTCGATCTGCAGACATACTATAAAGATACGAGAGCATCTAAAAAGAAAAAAAAAAAGAGCAACAAAAAAAGTTAAGAACATTAAGAAAGATTAAATGGCCTTTAGTTATTTGGGAAACATTCCACAGTATGTACATTGCTGACTAGTTTTGTTGCTGAGAAGCATGACTACACCTTGCCTTTAGTTTTAGAGATTTTTTTTTTTTTTATTAAATCTTATTGTAAATATAATTATTTGATTAGCTGTTGCCCAGCCAACCCAGGGAATGCAAATACAGACTGTCTCAAAAAGAGAGTCACAGCTCTCGGCTTTTAAGCGGAGGTAAACAATGGAGCAGTGTATCTAGTTCCCAGCTAGAGGCAGACGCACAAGGGGAATATTCTCCCCATAAGCAAAGGGATACGGGCAGCAGCATCCAAGAAAGCAGCAGGAAGCTGGCAGTGGATATAAGGCATTGCATCGATCTGAACAGATGATTTCCTGTGAGAAAATACCTTTATTTATTCAGGCAGACTACATGGCTTAGCTGACTGGCGCCGTGACAAATACAAAAATGGCTGCATTCTAAATGGGGACACGTTCTGCCATCGAGGGAGGCTTCAAAGAAAGAGAACGGGCTAAACAGCACCTAAAAGGGCCACATCGCATCCTTACCGCAAAACGCCTGTTGATACCTGATGACTGCCGCTGTGGAACAAGGAACATGCTGCCAACTGCATCTGTACATTAGCATATCCACAACGGATAATTAGAGGAGTTCAACTCTCCATAACGCAACCCTGACACTAACCTGGTTTAGGAAGAACTGCTTAGATGATCCGAGGTGCTGGTGCCCCTTTTGGAAGGGAAATGCTACCAATACCTCTACCCTGCTGTTTCATTCATATCATCTATAAACATCAAACACAAACCATAGCCTGGCAGTGCAGGCATTGCACACAAATACAGTAGGAGACTAGCCTTGGAGAGCTTCCTGTCCGTGACAAGCACATAAGAAAACACACAGAAATTAAATGTTTTGTCAGTATACACCCATGAAACCTGTGGAACAGAGTGCCTTGCTACAACAGACATAATGCCTGTTTTGTACTGAAATATGAAGACATAGTCTCTCCTATACTCCTCTCTGCCTTGTTCCCTTTTTGAAGACTTTTTTGATGTATATTGCAGGGTATGTGCCAAGATAATGCAAGAGAGAGTGAAAACATAACATTTGACATGGAAGTTGACCTTACGGTTCATTTATTCTGCTGTGCAACATAGAAGGAACCGCTAGTTTTTGTTGAACACTAGTCAGTATTACACAAAGAGAGAAGGGGGAACGGGTGGAAGGAAAATCTAAAACCTTGAAATCTAAAAAAAAAAAAAAAAAAAAAAAATTATTTAATGCATGAAGGAGAAGAGATGCAACTTCCCTAACAGTTTCATACAAAACAGAAACACATACTAAGCCATCATAATACAATATACTAGCACACTTTTCAACACAAGACCATAACATATTAACATGCTGCCTCCATCAAGAACTTCATCCTTTGGCATGCTATGCCTAGGGACTCAGGATTAGCGCTCTCTCATGACACACAGYCTGCACGAGATGACTTTGCTGTAATCTTACCACACTTTCCCCATGCCTCATCAGTGCCTTCAGATAAAGTTTTGGTTTTATGCTTCAGTTCCAGAAGCATAAACTTTAAATGAAACATTTTTGTTGGTAGAAACACCTTTTGCTGAAGAGAAGCACGAATGCCTGTCTAATTCTGGGAGACTTCCTGGCTTGCTTTTCTATTAGCCTCTGAAAGCTCTGCTTTGCTCTCAGGATAGTCTGCCTGGTCAACAGGGCACAAGAGAGGCTGGAGGAATGAGAGAGATGGCCACTGATTTTAAGCAAGTCCGAGGCGTAATGAGGAGCAATGCCAACCAGGTCGCTTAAGGGACCATCACTTAAACTCTCTGAACAGAATGAAACTGCTAGATTTGGAGTCCAAAGACCATTTTAATCACTCAGATGAAAACACACTACTGGAGACACATAGGAACAGAGATAGCTGTATATGTAGACAGCTGAGGCTAATCCATGTCACTTAACACAGGAGGTATGATAAAGCTGTTTTTAAAATGGGGGGGAATGTTTTAAAAAAAACCAAGGATGACTAGACTTTAACATAAAGAACCCTCCCGAGTTTTCAGCCTTTCATGTATAGATGACAACAGAATTAGTACGAAATTTAACCCAAAACTGGGCTCTGCAACTACTATTTTCCTTTTATCCCCCATTGCCCTCTCCCTTCTTCCCCCTAGGGCAAGGAAAGCTAATAGATGCTAGCCATAACACAGAAAGGTATCTTAAAGGGGGGCAGAAACCACAAAAACCCCTTACATACTGTTTGTCTTTTTGTCAGTCAGCATGGCTTGAAAAGTAGCTGTTTAGACTTATTTTATTATTTGTAAAGGCATATCTAGAAGAAAAAATAAAGTTCTACAGCAAATTAGACCTAAAAGCAACTAAATTTCAGTGATACTAAACCAAACAAAATTAAGCCTTTTGTTTTATACCTCTACAGAAAAAAGCTAAGCGTGTTCAAAACATTTTTTCCTCTTCATAAGCCTTCCACTAAAAGGCCATAGGACAGAGGCTCCACTCACAGGAAACAGACTATGAGAACTATTACAGAGAACTCTTAAACAACATCAACTGAGGAGGTAAGAGACCCTAAACGCTACTGCTGTTTTAAAACACCAGAGGCATGAACGTTCAATACTAAAGCCACTGCCTTGGTCCTTAACTTACTACTTGTAAGTAGTGGCACACGTGGCAAAAGAGCAGGCAAAATTATATGGTATGAATATTCTTTTCACACCAGTTCATTACCCATGTGTGTGCTTGGCTTCCTCAGTCTGAAAGTCACTAAGTCCCACTATGACTTCTAAAACAAAGCAGGCCTCTAAGCCAGCCGAAGTTTGCTCCCTCGTGCAAACCTGTGGACTGGAAGCAGGTGCTGACACAACTTATTTCATGTAGAAAACAGCCAGGCTCACTGGGAGGTGCAGACCCGCCAGGGCTGCAGGGTCGGCGGCTGCAGCAGGGTCAGCCACAGCCGGCTGGGAAGGGCCACCGCAGCGAGACGGGCGAGGGCCCGCCCGGCGCGCCCCACGACGGCAGCCCGCGCCGCCCTGACTGGAAACCGCTCGAGAGCTTGATGCCCAGAGCCGCCCACCACGGCGCAAACAGCTCGGCCAGGCCAGGCCAGCGCCCCCATCCCCGCAGCGCAACGCCTCCCCGGCCCGGCTTACGGCGGCCTTCCCGCGGCGCAGAGGCGAGCCGCTGCTCCCTCGCCGCCTCCTCCGCGGCAGCGGGGAGGATCAGCCGCCTCCCCTCAGGCGGCAGGAGGCCAACATGGCGCCCAACCGGCCTGAGGAGGGGGCTCGGCCAATCAGGAGCGGGGCTCGCGCCCCGGGCAGATGCGGGCCGGCGCGTTCCCGAAAGAGAAGGGGCGTCGGGGGCGCGCGGCCGTGGCGGGCCCGGCCGAGGCGCGGCGGAAGCGGCGGCAGGGCCGCGACGCTCCTGTCCCGGAGGCCGGCGGCCCCGGGAGGAGGTGCTGCGAGACTCGAGGGGCATCCCTGGCCAAACGGCCGCCTCGCTGCCTCTCCCTCACCTTCCGGCCGGGGAGGCTCCAGGGGAGTCGGCTTATTACTAATTAATTCTGGATGCACTCGCGGCCCTTTCCACCTAAAGCGAGGGATGTGATCATCGGCCCTTCGCTATAAATGACCTTGCAGTTGTCTGTCAGGTAGGCACGAGATTATGCACGTAGACCTACAGTACAGTCACTTCAACCGTTCCTAGAAATACTGCAACTGAGAAGAAATATGACATTTTCAAGTGCTGCAGTGAAGGCTGTTTGTCTCTCCCTCCCACCCCGTTCATCGCTGCAGCTTGATTTATTTGCTGATTCTCAGGGTTGTGAATAATTGGTTTCTTAGATACTCTAACATGAAGCAAGCAGCCACTTTATGGGAGTACAGATACAGCAGGATCCATCAGCCTTGATAAGCCAGAGTCCAGTAAACTGCAGCGCCCACTCGTTCTTCCAAAGCACGAGTGCAACGCTTCACCTAGAGAGTGATGTGCAAGGCGAAAAAGAGCAGAGGCTGCGGAAAATAACAGGAGCGAGAGACAACATCCACAGCAAACAGGCTGCTGCTGCAGTACGTTACGCAGCTGCACTTCAGCAAAATCCTGAGGAAGAACAGGAGGTTACGTGGCCCGTCTCTAGTGTGTAACGTAAGAGCTAAGATACCCTGGGACTGTGCCCACACCCCTGCGAAGAGCACCATCAGACCTGCAATTGCGGTGGCTTTCCCTGTATTGTGGGGCATACAGGAAGATAATCAGCTCTCATTCTTTCATTAGTGCCCTTGTCCATAAGAGAGGCATCTTTAGGGCTCTCAAATCCTAGACAGAATCCTGCTGGCGGGGGGAAGTGGGTCATCTTCATGACAGCCTTTCAAAACAAAAACAAAGCCCTATAGCCTTGTAAATACATATATAATCTAGATATTAAAATTTATATATAATATATAAATATATATATTTTTATATATATGTTAAAACCCCCATGGTTTTAATTACTGAGGTATCCAAGGATTTGCTGCCTCTGAGCCTTTATCTGCTGTATCTCGGTCAAACCTCGTAAGGCTGCATTTGAAATCACACTGCACTAAGAAAACAAATGATTAAAGCAGAGCAAGGGAGTCAGGGGATTAGTTTATTCTGCATGGCCTTGAGCAAGTCATTTTTAGCTCTGAGGCCCTAATCTTATCGTGAGCCTGGGGCAGATGAAACACTTGAACACCCACACAAAGCACACTTAGTTTTTTCTCATCTGAAAAATGGGGATAACAACACATACCTCTTTGAGAAGCGTCTTCATCATTAATCTGCATTAAATGCTTGGAAATGTAAAGTTTTAAAATGATTAAGTACCAAACCAAATCAACATTTTGCAATGCCATCAGAGTCAATAAGCTAGAATGACAACACAAGCACCCATTGTATTGAGCTCACAATTGTCACTGGAAAAATCTAACACTAGGAAGCTGTAATAGTCTCTTCCCCTCCTAACAACCAGCTGTAACTACAAATAGAATACAGAAGATGAGTGACTAAATGAATTAGTCCTGAACTGCATCCTCTATCTTGTTAAATGCAGAAAGCCTACACAGAGCAGTTTCAAAGGGACTAATGAAGGAGAAAAGCAAGCTCCAGGATCTCAGTCCTTGAATTGCCCAGTCTTCAGACAAAAGGTACCAGTTCTGCAAATAAAGGAACAAATCTTGCAGCTGCCACGACTTAGAAAACACCCTTTAAAATGCAAGACTTGTCCTTCATTAGGACCATGACAATTTCACTGTCCTAAGAGTATTATTCATCCTGTGTATTCAGCATGAGACACTTTGTTGCCTGCCTGCTTTTTATGGTAGGTGCAAGTCTGTATTAGTCTTACTAGCAGTTGTCACTTTTTGTACTAGTTTTCCATCTCAGTGCATGTATGTTCAGTGTATCTCATAACATCACAAGAGTTTTATTTGCACGAGACAGCTGCATTGCAAGTCTGTGTGCTTTTCCTTAGTAGAAGTAAACACGATCTGAAAATGCACTACAAATTTGAAAGTGGACTCTCAGCACCCTCTTGTGGACTCGTGGTGTGATAACCACCAAGTATTAGTAAAACTCTCATTACAATTCAGAGCTACAGAAAAGTTATTATTTTTGCAGCAAAACTACAATAGGGAAGTTAAATGTGAATGGCAAAACTTTGTAGTTTATGATTATTTTTAATACCTGAATAAAACTTGCGTCTTTAGTGCAAGCATCTCTTGTGCCACATCAAAAAATCTGCCAGTTACACACTGGCTCTCATGTAATATATGAACTGTAATACTTTTAGTTCAGTGGTGGCAGGGGATCCTGTTTCTATTAAAACATACATCTATGCCTGCAAGGCCTAGTCAGGATCAAAGCTGTCATTTAGAAAAAAAATTGCCTGTGGTGGCTGCACAGAGTAAGTTCCTTCCAAGAGAAAATAGGATTCTTGCTCTGCTTATTAAGATGCCAGTAGCCAGAAGCTCTTCCAACTCGGCACATCATGGCAATGCTTCTGTCAGGTCTGGGAACAAATAGGATTCTGAATGCTGCTACTGGGTAGATGTGTTTTTCTGATAAAGTGGCTTTCCTCCCCCACGTGTATGCTTGCAGTAAAATGCCCTGTGGAAGAGGACAGAGATAGAAGTACTTACTTGTTTTTGCATACGTGTATAAGGAACGGCCAGTATCCCCCTATAAGCAGCTGTTTTCCACACGATTTACAGGTCACACTAGGTTTTTAAGTCCAACCTGAAGAATTCACAGAAGCCAAGGAAGACTGATACATACGCTAAACACTCCTAATTACACGTGAACAAATCTTTCCACAAGTCACCCAGATTCATATCAACACAGCTATGTTTTGTATGTACCAGTATTTAATGAGTGGTGTGACTTATGTGAAAACATTCGAACCATACATGTGGTAAGGGTTTGCTTCAACATAACAGCTTCCAGCATGTTTTAACCAAATCCTCAAAGCAGTTTCAGTGCCTGTCTAAATACATAAGCATAACCAGCAAGCATTAGTAATGTTGATCACTCTCACAGTGAATYAAAACATGCAAAAGGTTTCCTGAGCACATCCATCAGATTTTTTTCCTCTAAGGAACCCCCAGGTGCTAAAATATGCTCAGCGTTCCAGCTTTCCAGCCTTTTTATTTTTTTTGGACAGCAGCGATACAATTACCACTCCAGGTATATTGAAATTTAAGATGTTTTTCCTCACATGCAGATAATATGATTCATATTAATTGCCACAGTTCAGTTCTGGAAGCACAGTTCTGCAGATATGCTAGCTACTACATCTAGCCTCTGCCCTTCACTTTCACTACACTCACCTCTGAGAATCTCAATAGTCCCAAGTCTCACAACACCAAAAGGGTTTAAAAAGGATACCTCTCAGTCACCGTGCCTAATATCTACCACAGTGTCCACATATCTTCAACATATATAACACTGATAAGAAAATACAAATCCCCATCAATGTGGATTTCTTCCCTTTGGCATTTTAGCAAATTTATCTGTTTTATTTTTTCTTAGGAAGTACGATTCAGGCACATATATACAGAGTTAACTTTGAGAAAGGTAACACTAGACATTAAAATACTGTAAATTCAGTTGCGGTTTTGTTCTATCTTACTTTTTTAAACATATAAATTCTAATATATTGCTGTCTATTAGCTCTGTGTTCCCTTTGGAACACTGTATGCTTGTTAGACCCAGAATMATTTGTGCAGTTAAATGCAAAGCACCTTCAGAAGCTATTCCTACTGCAGAACAAGAACAGCAGCTCGTGCTTTCTGTGTCAGGCCACGAGCAAACACAGGAGGCAGCATCTAAGTTTTTTCTGCTGTGTTATCTCCGCCAGGAGAAGAGAAGCTATACAGTGCAAGCCTTATGCATTCAGACTTGCACAACTGTCTCTGTGCCTGTTTTTTTTTTTTTTTTTTTTTAAGAAGGGCCAAGCCTTTACCATTTAAAAGGCTTGGCAATATTATTGTTCCCTTAACAATTGTACAGCTTATGTTCCCAATGTATAACAAACAGATTTCTGCCACCATACTTTCTGTGGGCTAGGATCAGTGTGTCAAAATTAGAAACAATTGTTTAATGAAGAGCAACCTATATATTCCAGCGAAGTTTGTAAGAAATGAGAGTCTGAAGTTAAGCATCTTAAAAGTACAGTTTTGAAAAGTGAAATCCACAGATCTCAGTAGGAGCTGCAGGGTTTCTGTTCTAGTGAAAAACATTAGTCCTGTATTTCATTGCTTCCTTACATCTATTAAGTGTTAAGACCTTGGTCAGGAAAATAGTTCTGAAAAATTTAGGAGTATTTCAGATAACTTCCAGGTCTATAAATATGATCACACTCTTAGGAAGAAAAAGAGGAAAAATTCCTACTCACCAGAATTATATATCATGGTGACCAGGAAAGTAAAGTAGAGTAGGCTCCTGCTCCCTCATGGCTTCTTTAGGACATTCCTTTCACTTTGCTGAAGTTGCTGCTCAGAGGAAATAGGAGTAGCTTTGGTAAGCAGAGTTATCCCTGCGGCTGGCTGACATAATTTAGGACAGGCAGTACATTGATTTTCTATTTCCCTTAATATGTCACACACACAAAACGGATACACCAATTGATTGTTCATCTAAAGCAGAATTAATTGCACACACATGGTCACACACTACAATTTCTGCCAACATGATTTGGAACGCAACTAAGAAAACCTCAGTTGTGGTCATGTGCTATTGCAGAACAACATACAACTTAGCTAAACTGGCAGATACTATTTAGACCTCTGACAGAATGAGTATAAGGCCACATTTTTGATCATGTAATGCATATTAAATAACTCCTACAGATTTGCAAGTTTTTTAGACTACGGCTCTTTTTCTTTTGTTTCTGGTCAGACTACCATCAGTTTGTCACTTCCAATTAACCTGAATATGTACATTTTCTAATTTCCAGTTACGCCTCTCCAGACTTTGGTCACTGTTTGGCAAATGTCTCTTCAAAAATGCAGCATCTCAGACTCCAGGAAAACGTCAGTGCATCATACTTTAATTCACTGACCATTTCAGTTGAATACTAGCCACAACCTACACAAGTCTGCGAGCAGCTAAACTGTTTCCTTCTCCCTATTAAGTGTACTAATATACCTATGTAACTTGACTTGGGATTTCTTTTTGTGCACTCTGAAGACTACTTCCCATTTTACAGTGACAAGAGCAAAGCCTAGAAATAGATGAGTTTAACTCACTTTTACTTACTGTTGGTGTAAGGTTTAGTGTCTTCATCCACTGATATGCCATGCAACAACCAGCAGGTCAACTGTTTTGTAGCCCTGTAACATTATTCAAAACCCCAAAACACTAGAGTTTCACACTGAAACAGATGRTAACAAGTATGTGTACATATGTATATAAACCCTGCCAGGAATACCTGTCCTTAAGAAAAGGTTCCTCTCTACCTCCCCAACTATGTATTTTTGAAAACAAAACCAAAAAGGTTTAAAATATATTTCAGAACAGTCAGTTTGCTCTCTGAGCACAATGAAAAAATCCCTCTGCCGTACAGAAAAATACTGTAAGTTTATTATAATTTAGGAACATGGGTAAAAGGACAGTATTTTATAATAGCTTAAAATCCATGGCAATCTCTCCCGTCTTTGTGTTGAAATTTATAGCATATGTGACAGCACTAGGAAGGTCTGACAGAGTTTCTGATTCAGTAACAGAACTGAAGAAATAGACAGCTTGCTTGCAGTGGGGATTCCATTCACAGTTTCCCTACAGGAGAGAGTTAAAAGCAAAAGCAGTCAAAACTCGACGATATTACTACACAGTAATAATGCAGTAAGTGCACAAGAGTTCTTGTTCCCAGTTCAGTATACAATGCTCAGATAGTTATCACTTCCATTGCCATCCATTCTATTATAGGAATGCATAACTTGAAATACCATATGCTACATTGCACAGTGACGTCGCAGAGGAAAAAATGGATTTGGTCAAAGAATATTTAGATAGAATACCAAAAATACTTACTCCTTGCCCTCAAAATTTTTGCTTTTGTTAAACTGAGAAAAGGGATTTGTATGAATAAATTCTTCTTTGAGCTAGCATCATATTTAAGTTCTGAATGTGGTTCAAAACCACATTCATTTGGATCCAACATTTGAGCATTTGGATCCAACTCAGACTCTCCCATTTTAAGGTACATCTCCTGCTCCCCCCAAAAATATGAACAGATAGTTGTACTAGTTCTGTCTACATAGTATTCAAACAGTGTAACAAAGAGCACTACATAAACCAAGCATGGCCAACAGAGACCCATTTTTCAGCACTGTAATCCTATAGACTTTGACATAATAAATTAGATTGAAGAAATACCTTTTCATTTGAAATTTGCATCAGTCCTGTACTAATGGAGATATCAGCAGCAAGATGATATTCCATCCACAGAACTGCTCCATGGCTCTTTCCTTTCCTGGGGAGAGGTGGAGGATCAAAACCTGTTACTTTATACAATACTGACAGCTTAAACACTGCACCCATTCCTCACATAGTTTAGGTGAGAGCTGTAAAAGCATGAATAACTTGTTTCCTTGAAAAATAGTTGAACAGCTGAATGATTTGGTAAATGGGTAGCAACTTTTAAAGTATTTGCAGATATGAAATCTAAAAAAGACAAGGAAAAGGAGAACATGTCATAACTAAATCTGCTCAGAACCACAGTCATTTAACAGGCACTCCATAACATGGCATAAATTATTCAGCATATCTGGGGAGTACTTCCTTCAGAGACCCCAGCTTTTATTGTTTCTGAATTTTGAGAAAGTATTTACCACATATCCTATCTCACTTCAAGTGTCTGCTGCACGAGGAGCAGAGGTCATGCTAGCGTGTTGCCTGTAAATACAACAATTGGTACCAAGGCACCGAGACTCCACGCAGATGGTTCTGGATTTTGTGAAACCTTGAATTTTGTTTCACAAAGAGAAACATATAATTACAGCAGTGTTCGAGCTACATAAGCTCTAGATAGTTAAAAATAACTTTCCCCTGCTTTTTAATTCTTAAGAGCATTTCAAGTTTGAACAGAATTAAGTACAATCTGTAGTTAGATTATAACGCAAAATATCTCAGAAGACATGTGACGAATCAAGATTGTCAGAATTATAGTTAAAAGGAAGAATAGTGTACACTTTAAAGCTATTAAACAGAATAATTTGGAAAGCTAAATAGGAGCTTTTTCTGCAAGAACTCAGCAACAGGGAACAAACAGAAAGATTAAAAACATCCAGACAATGGTTTATTTTCTAACTATAAATTAATCTGTTTAAGTTTTAAATCATGGTAACGTCTAGAAAAATGTTATTTTTGAAATAGAGGCATATTATCTAAGAAATTACCCTTATTGTTATAGCCTATTATGAATAGCCACAGGAAATTCATGTCAGAGTAACTTCCAGAACTTTAGGTCACATTTTTAAAAACTGTCAAGTATGTTCCCACTAGGTAACTATTMTAGTTAACTACACATTATATATTATATATATACACATTATATATATACACACACACACACAAAGAGCTTGAATATGAGGTAAAAAAATGGATTATGACAAGAATATTTATTGCAATGAGAAAACTCACCGTAAAAGATTTACAGAACCCTCTGTGCTGAGACAGTGTTGCGGTACAGTCTTTCTGAAGTCAAATGTCAAAACTTCCTGGGGGTCAGAGAGTGACTTGCAAGGATATTCCCACAGAGGGTGAGGTTCTGCTTCCTTGGATTCCCTAAAATTCAGAGAATTCTGAAGAAAGAAAGTAATAAAACTATCTGAAAACAATCCAAAGGCAAACAGTCCTTTTTTTCAAGTTAATTACGTGCCCTGAACCCAGAGTATTTAAGCAATAAAGCTGCACGAGAACAGGACTGCACTTCTTAGGCACAAGGGCAAATATGTACTACATGCATGAACTAATTGCTATGACTATGGTCCTCAGCAGTCAAACAGAAACAGGCACTTTCAAAATACAATGCATTTAACTTTTCTTCTCCTTTGAGATGAATTCTACTCTAGAACTGCCTGTACTCTTCCACAGTGACTATAAAGACAATCTAAATTGCTAACTCAAAAATGGGTATCTACAATACAGCTCTAGAAATTGATACAGATAAATCTCACCCTTCATGTCTATTTCTCAGAAATCAAAAAGCCTTTTTCTCTTTCAAAAGTACCTGCTAGGGCAAGTAAAGGCAGCAGGATTCATCTATGAACAACTCCCAGATGATTCGATTTCAAGCTCAGAACAAAATTTTGAGAACGGTATTTTTCTTTTGGAATGAACAGAGTTATTTTCAAAACAGCGCAAAACACTGAAGAGCTTGGCAAATGAGAAGAAACATACAACCCCAAAACCCATGCCACAGAAGTTAGGGTTTTGCAAGAACTAAATAGCCACCGTATTTATGAAAAACTAAAACAACGGTGTTCTGCTTAACATACAAGTTTTTCAACAGTCACTGAATACTTTTTTAAGCCAAGGTGAGTTTTGTTCTGTTTTGCTGAGACTTGTGCTGAAACTATTTTCAGTCTTCTTACTTTAATCATATCATCCATAGTCTGGACATCAAAACCTTCACAGGTGCCACATGGACTCCGGATTCTCCATAAGTCCTAAAAAAGAAAACAGGATTTTGTTTGGCTTTATTAAAGGAAATAGGAAATCTTAAAATAATTTTAGCTGTAGATTAGACATTTGATAACAAGTCAGATAAAGACTCTTTACTATCTATACATTCCTAAACCATTAGAACTACTGCAAGAATCAGAAGATAGTGTACTCTGGGAAAATGTTTTGCAAGTCAGTTAATTCTTTAGCCACTGTTTTCAATTTTCAGCTCCTGTAGAGGAGTTGACTAAACTAACTAACTACCATACTTCCCTTTAGCACTCCAAAGATTAGTAAAATCATTTTAGGCACTTCATACTACGCCCCTCTCTGATTTTAGTAATCCACTGGATGGACAATGATTCAGTTCAACTTTTGCCTTTTCTTAGACTGCGTTAATGGTCTCTTAATAGAACAAGAACATTCACTAGCTGTGGATATATACATTTTATTACCTGTTCATTGTTGCACTTAGCAACCTCAAATGTTCCTGCTTTACAAGATGGCAGCAGGACTACTATAAATTTAAATAAATGCTGTCATAATTTATGCCTGAATACAGCAGGAACTAGAGTGACTATAAAGAATCTCTGAATGGCATACCTGATAGAACTATCAAATCAGATAGGGAGCATCCTGCTCCCTAAATGCAATTATGGACTATGCAAGTTTATAACTGAAGTGATTTCATCAAATTTTTTCTCCTGGATCCAGCTTTTGCTAATTGCTTAACTGTAATGACATATCCCTATTCTGACAAGACAGAACAACCTACAAAACCAGTTCTGCAGAATATCTTACAACACTATGTCTGTTCCTTCTGTCTAACCAAAAACTGGTAAATGCAGAGGTTATTTTAAAAAACCCACAGACTCTAGTCTTTGAGTCTAGATTCAYCACTGCATAGAGAGGAAAAGGTAAAATTAAAGCAATAGCTTTTGGAATAGCTTAATGGAACGAAACACAAGTTAAACGTTCTACCAAAATAGCTATGTGGAATCATCTCTGAACACAACCCTGTACATAAAAGAGTAAAACTGAGGTTCAGGTGACATGAATATTACTCTATATTCTGCTACTAGATTGCTGAATAATCTTAAGTCATCACTCTGCATGCTTCAGTTTCCTCATCCAGAACAACCAGAGAATAATGCTTACTTATTTACAAAATGCTTTGAGTTCTAGGGAAGTAAATCCTCTAGATAAGAGAGCATGGAATTAAAATTAACTGCTTATTTCAATCTCATTACTGTTGATTATTCTTAAACATCTGCTTCCTATTACAAGATTCAGATTTACATTATTTAGTCAGTATATATTTAAACTCTCTACATTTTTGCAGAAAACTGAAAAGTATGTAAAAACATGCAGCATAGCTGATTAGTCCCAGAGGGAAAAAGAACATACATATTTTCACATGCACAAATCAAAGGTGGAAGTAAGAGAACAAGCTTAAAGAATATTCGAATAAAGAAACTGTTAAGGGAGAGAAGGCTCAGACACAAAACTACACAGCTAGTGAACCAGCCAGAGGGAAGAAAAGAGAGAGAAAAGACCTGGCATTTTTAACAGGTAAACTGAAGGTTATGTTTATGTGACAATTCATTAGATTATAGGCTTTTTTTTTTTATTTAAAGATATGTATATTTTACACAATTTCAGACTAAAGAGTTCCCTCACTTAAGCTACTGGACAAAAACTTTGCATATTAATTATGAAAGTACTTATTTAATTTCCATTGTCATTGTAGGTAAACTCTTCACAATCTTTACTGACCAAGTCCTTAGTAACTGCAAAAAGTTTATACCTTTGTACAATTTCTGAAAGATGACTTTTCAGAGTATTTTTAAGATGTGACCCCTATTATGCTCAAATTTAGAACTGTGCACAGCCTCAAGTCGTTAAAAAAAAAAAGAACATGCAATTATGAATCCTGCCTACAGTCTTATACTTATAAAGCATCATTTTAAAAACTGGTATTTTGCAGAATTTCTAATTTTATAAATAACCACAACTCTCACATGCTTCAGCAATATCTCTCTAATCTAAAGAAATATTTTAAAACATTCAGCCCTTTTATTTAAAATGGTAAAATTACTCGAGTTAATTTTCTGACAAGAGATGGCTGAAATAGCAAAACTCATCTTCAAGATGTCAAATATTCTTTTCTCAGGTGGTAAGTGCAAAACATATTGCAGTGGACAGTATTAAGATGAGATAAACTTGTTAAAAAATCCTGGAAGAGTACTCAATTTTAAGTGGATTTATGTAAATATCAAATGGATAGTTCTAAACAATCTCACCTGAAACTCCACAATCATCATGTGCAAAGAAGCAGACTGAGGCAGGACAGTGACACCGCTGGTAAGGTGACTGGTCACAGCTGTCCTAGCATACCAGAAATACAGGTTATGCCACGGCAACAAACTTGTAGTAAAAAACGGCTCTCCCACAAGAACAGAAATCTTGGCAAAGAAAGRAAGAGATGAAAAGCATTATAATAAAGAACAACAACTCAATAACACAGGCTGTTTATATCTTAAATAGTTGACAATGCAATATAGCAAGTGAAGTCATCCAGATAAAAACTTCTACTCCTCCACAAGGATTTAATTACTACATACTGCATATACTGCACAACAGACATCTTTTTGTAGTTTTAGTTAGCAAATTTCAAAATTAATTTTCCTGCAACAAAGTTTGAGAGAAAATATTGCAGTTTTAGGTTGGAAGGCTTTGTAATGAGTCATAGAATTTTGAAATTTTTAATTTAAGGATGTTAGTACTTCCAAATAGACTGCAATCTTCTGAGCGGCTTGAGAAAGAAGAGCTACAGCCGAGTAGCACATACGCAGTTAAACCAGTTTAATTGCCTTAACAACTGGTGTAGATTATGCAGCAAGGGAAAGTCATACCCTTTCAAAAACAAAGCAAAAACCCTCCCAAAGTCTTTAGTCTCATTTAGGTTTAGTGGGACAAGGTCTGAACCATCTACTCATTACATTTTCTATGAACTGGGATATAATGGGATTCCTTGTGGTTACAGTAGCACAGTAGGAAAGCAAGATTCATTTTCACCTTCTGCTCCCCACCACCCCACTGAAATTCAGTATTTGACATCTGTAACATACCTTTTTATCTTCCAAATGAGAAGACGTCAGCAACTCAGGACGTGCTTCTATTATTTTTATTTTATCTTCGAGATGATTTGCTTTAAAAAACTAAAAAAAAAAAACCAAAAAGTAGCATACTGTCTTTATCAAAAGCTACAGTTGAGACTCAAACCCATACCAAAATAATAATTTTATTAAAAATAAACAAAAAAGAAACCAATAGCCAAAAGAAATTTTTAAAAAACTGCCTACTATAACTCATCAGGATGATACAAGTCTGTTCTTGAAAGGTGCATGCACTTAGAGCCAACATGTCACACCTAATGAACTAAAGCACATGCCCTACATATTTCTTCAATTACGTATATAAAAAGGCAGATAACACAAAAGTTGCCTCACCTTCATTCATTTGTACTTTGAAGCATATGGGAAGGACAGTCAAGAAAGATAAAAATTACTTCAACTTCGAATACACTACATATTTGGCTTCTGTTTGAGACCAGGTTTGTGTCCTAATTTGCCTACAGTTCATGTTTTTGTACTCCTAAGCCACAGGCTGAGATAGACCTCTTTCAAATATATAGTGCCAGCTAAAACAGACACAGCCGAACAATGACTTCAAGAAGCTCCTTCCAGTCACTTCTCAGACATTAGCTGCCTCTCCTGAACAGCCTCCACTCCACTGGCAGGGCCTTCTGTGCTCTACCCCAAGGAAGCAGCTGAAACATCGCTTGCAGTTAAGACCCACTGCCTACTGTCTCCTAAGAGCCAAACAGCAGAGCAGGCATTCCCAACTTGACTCAGCTGGAAGACAGAACTGCTAGATGCCACTTTCCCAGTAAGACTGGTGCAAGCTATGGGATGCTCTCACATTCCACTAATCCTCAGAAACAAACAGCTTGGCTTTTATCACCAATGCAATGAGGGCAGCAGAGCAGCAGCTCAAGCAGACAGGCATCTGCAAGGAGAGACCAAGCACTGGCAACCATAATTCCCTCTGCTCAGCTCAACTTCCTCAGTGGCCTATTCAGCTTGAGGCTAAAGCTATGAAATTGGATATATCTCCAACAGGATGTATTCCTCCAAGTATCTGCATAAAGCTCTGTACAAATACCAGGAAAAAATAAGGACTCCTCCCCCCCAACATATCCCACCTCCCACAGTCTTGTCAAACTGTATGATCAAATACATTCATTAAGCTGATTTAACCTCCAAGCAATTGATGCAAGGACAATCAAAGGCATCAGCTCTGGCCTTAGACGTGCCATGAGTTCATTTACTGCTTTAACAGAAAGCTGAATACTCACTTTTTCCATGACAGAACAGGACACAGCAGAGTTTTCTAATGTAAACACCTAAAGAAAATACACAACAGTTAGTCAAACTAGCTTTATAATTTTTAATTAAAAGAATATGTAAATAAACAATGAAGGAACTATTTTAATGCCCTAGTGAACATAGTTCATAAGAACCATGCATCTATTCCACAGCCCACTGTCATGTACCTTTTCAACAACAACAGAAACACCCCCAATAACTACAGGCTAAATAATGCTGTTTTCACAGCCATACAAGAAAAAACCCAACAGAATGCAAATATTTATTTTCCATTTTTAAGATGCACATAGCATATTAACATTTGCATATTAACATAGCATACTAACATCAACCTCCAGTAGTGCTTACTCCTTGTAAGCATTGTTTAACATGATCTGACTGTATCAGCTGGAAAGAGCTCAGATGTGCAATGCAGCACACCAACCTTCTGAAGTAAGAAAAAAATTAGGTTTTATTCAAAATTGGTGAATAGTTAGGCAATACACTGCTACAGGGCTAGGAAAATATTATGGAAATCTCTGTCTGCCCTATTCATTTCCTCTCTCCTCAGTAGTCGTCTGTGACTAGCCACTACTAAAGACAAAAATACAGGGGCCAGGTATCACTGGTTTAACTCAGCACATTTATTTATTTCTACAAATTGCCTAGCATCTTCCTCAGGATTGTATTACATTACACATTCCCAGATATTCAGTCCAACTATAATAGATTTTAGTTTGAAAAGCCCCATGAGAGAACACATCAAGTAAGGTATATTCACAAGTGAGACAGCCAGGCAGCTCTCAGCTCTCATTTACACACAAACTCAGTATTCTTACCGCTTCCTATCTTGCTGTTACAGACCTTCCACTTAAGACTACATAATAAATATAATTATGGAATTGCAAACATGAAAGAAGAAAACAATTGCCAGACATTTAGGTCAGTAGAAAGAGTATTTCCAAAAGCACCAAGATACAAGATGGCAAACAGGAATCAGTGGGGAATGAGGAACACCACTTTCATTCAAGGTTACACACTGGTAAACATCAAAACTGGTAATTATTAGCTCCCTAGACTTCAGCTTTATCAGAGATGAATTTAACCTCCACTTCAACACAATGGGAGCCTCTATCTCACTTGTCACTGAAGACACACTAGAAATAATTAAATAATGGGCTGGAAATGCTGAAGTGTATGAGAGAACTAAAAATACCAAGCTAAAATGCAAAGATAGAAAAACAGGAAGAAGTATTTTACCTGCTTTGCTCCAAGACAGTGAGCCAACACAGGCAGCAGACTGCCATCACTGATACAAAGGCAAACACTATCTGTTTTCAGAACCTACAGAAAATAAATAGTCATTGTTATTCCTATTCCAGATGAAAAAGTTCTCAAATTCTAGACATTCTGGTGGCGTTTCTTCCCACTTTGTACACTTCCATATCAAATAAGGACAGGGAGATACAGTGATTAATATAATCACTTGAAGCAGAACAGAATAGTGTAAGAAATGTTCATATAATCCCCTTGTTTTAGGTCAGAAAAAGTTTGCACAAAAATGTATTGGGTGTCTTTATTCAACTACCAATACTCCTTCTAACAAATACACAGGGCTGCCACAAATTCCTGTGCAAAAATGGCTGCTTACAATTTAAAAAAAGTAATACCAAAGTTTTCATGACAAAATGTAACTTACATCTGCTGATGTAAATAAAATATACTTTGTGAGCAAAGTCCTTTAGCAAGGGAGAAACAAATTCCATAAATAATTACTGCAAATAAAACAATACATGCATCTATCAGAAGCCAAAAAACCTCCAGGCAATATGCACTCACTTTCATCAAAGACTTGATGTATTGGCGTGTTCGGTTCTGATCATTTAATTCCCCAAAGCGTGGTCTATTCCAAAGAAGATGAGCCTGACATCTACAAACAGGACTCTCAACACAAACATCTGCTTTATTCTCCTCTCCTCCTCTGGAAAAAAAATCCAATGAAGTATTAACTACAGCATCAGTAACATGTTTTCACAAACAGGTTCATTTATGCATTTTAGCTAGTACACACATTAATGCATATGGACTCCACTGTTACTTGTTCAAATTTACTAGTTCTCCGGGACATTTTTGTAGCTTTGCACTTCCAAATGAAAAGAAGAGAAAGGGCCAATTTTCACCTTTTTTAAATAACAAAACCAAGAACCCCCCAAACTTTCCCACTAACTGTGATGGTTAGGTATTTTAGGCTTTGATCTTTTAGAAAAAAGTTACTCGTTTAGATTCTGTCCTGGTTCCGGCTGGGACAGAGTTAACTTTCTTCCCAGTAGCTGGGGAGGGTGTGCTGTGTTTTGGGTTTGGTATAATAGGAGCGTTGATGGCCCATTGGTGTTTTGTGTGCTGCTGGGTGGTGCTTGCACGGGGCACTTTTCGGCCTCCCATGCCCTGCCAGGTGCATGGGAAGCTGGCGGGGGGAGCATAGCTGGGGTGTTTGACCCAGCTGGCCAATGGGGTATTCCATACCATGTAACGTCATGCTCAGTATAAAAACTAAGTGTGTGGGGGAGCCCTGGGTCCCAGGCTCTCGTTCGGTTCGGCGGGTGGTGAGCAATTGCATTGTGCATCGCCTGCTTTGTATATTGTTGTTGTTGTTGTTGTTATCACTGTTACTATTACTGTTCTACGTTGTTTTATTTCAATTATTAAACTGTTTTTATCTCAACCCGCGAGTTTCCCTACTCGTGCCCTCCCGATTCTCTCCCCCATCCCACCGGAGTRGGGGGGTGAGCGAGCGGCTGCGTGGTGTTTAGGTGCTGCCAGGGTTAAACCACGACAGATTCCTAAGTAAAAAAGGCACATAAAATTCAGACAACAACTTTTAAAGCTGGCACCGATTTTTAAAATGTTAGCTGCTATTGTCATCACAACCAACATGATTAAGCTCCTTTTAATTTGAGCAAAAGGCATTAATCTCAAAAAGACAGCGCTGACTAGGAAAACAGAAAATGGAAACAGAATGGCAATTATTTCACTCCTTTACCTATATGCCAGCTCTGCTGAGCTATATTTTAGGACTTCCAGGAACCAACCATGCGTGTGTTTTGCTCCTCTGTCACAGAATGCCACCAGGTATAAGGCAGGAGCCTGCAGTCCAAACCTCAACTGTGTTTTTATGCATAACGTGTTTTTTCCACCTGTGCATTGCCCATGAAGTGGCTCTTGGTAATTTTCTAGTCTTTAGGTTCTTATCTTGCTCTTCTACAAAATAGCTGCTCTAAGAGCAGCAAATACTTGAGCTTGGAGTAAAATACTACCCTTTTTCACACACATGTATTGTTACCTGGCTTTCTGCAGCTTATACCACACAGAGTACTCATCACGACAGGCAGTCAGGTACACCTTCTCACCCTGGAGAACTGGCTCCTCATTTGGAAGAAAATACACACACTGCATCCAGTGATCTCTCCACTGAAAAGGGTTGATAAACAAAACCTTAGGAAGTAACTCATAAACAGTAAGTGGAAAGTAAACAAATAGCAGGAAATCAATTAGTAAGAATGGGCACAACTTTGAAGCACTGATGTACGACTAGTTGAAAGAATCTTGTTCATGTTAGTAAGGCTAAATAAAGACTAATACCATATATTGAATAAACGTACTTTATATAGATTTCTTACAACAGAATAAGCCTGAGACCACTGGCTTGCTGACTAGCTAAGCTCGTATTGTAATCAAATTAAAAACAAATCAAAAATACACTTCGCATTTATTAATGCTGTTTCACCTCTATAGTTCACTTATGTTAGAAACCTGTAATGAACTGATGACAGTGACCAGTGGTTGGAGCCTCATGCATCAAATGAGGTCACTTGGTGTCACTCTGATATGACAGCACAACTATTTTGTGTTTCAAAAAGCTATTTTCTGCATTGCAAATATTCCAAGCTGATCGGTCATTCTAAGCTGACCAAATACCCTGAAGCTTGATAGTTTCAAATTTTATTCTCAAACACGGTAAGTGCAAACAATCATTTTGTAGCTTCCTTTTGACTAAGTTCATGCTACTAGTAAATACATTCATACAGAACCACAGGAATCTGATTTAACAGTTATCTCCTGTTCTAATTATCCAGTATCAACCCAGCATTTTCCCACACTAGCCTTTTTTACGGGAGTATAAATATATTACCATAAACTTAACACTTACTTATTTGGAAATTTAATAGAACTACATGGAAGCAAACCACAGACTAATATTTTGACCAGGGACAGAGGCTAGTTAAGGAAAAATAAGTGGAAATCTTTGATTTACTTCTTGAAAGTAAAAGAAATAAATAAAAGAAAAAGAAATAAATAAAAGAAAGAAAGAAATAAAAGAAAAATATCTGGAAGACAGCTTCAGTTTTTAAGCTTTAAATTAAAGCTTACATTTAAGTTTTACATTAAAGAAAACCTAAAACAGGTACATACTATAGTTAACATTTCTATGATTTGCTTATTTAGCATCTTCCAATACATAAAACATTAGCAAAGTTCCTATACAGTTTAAGGGACAGATGCTTAAAACACCCAGTATGGCCTTCACTCAAAATAATTTCTGATAGTCATCTGATGATAGTATCTGAAGGCTCAGTATTTTACCTGGAAAGCAGAAGTGGATTTTACCCAGTATGGAGCCATTGTGCAATTTATCATCCCAGAGGGGTCCATGTCAATATCCCACCAGGAAAGTACGATTTGTGCCTTGCCAGATTTTACAGGCTCCAGCTGCACTCTATAGTAGGTAGAAGCACTCCTTACTGGCTTACTGAAATCCACACTGCAGAGAAGCATGAAAATTGTAAAAAGAAATAGTTCAGCATTCTTCAGAAATTCTCACTAGTTTCCTAAGCTGAATACACAACTTATATAAAAGGCATAACAGGACAGTTTTGTTCTGGACAAAACAATGCCTACCTTACCTGAACATTGTCACCACATCACTAAGGATAGTGAAGTCACTTGAAGGCATCTGGTTCAGCTGGATATCACAAACAGAAGGAACACCTGGACAGTTCTCCATTTCTGAAGGAGAGACAATAATTTTTTCACCATCCTCTGCTTCGACATGAACAGGAAACAGTTTGTTCCAGGACCACATCCTTTTGGATTCCACTAATTGGGCATACACTGTTGCCCTGTGAGGCACTGCCTCACATCCTTCCTGAGTGTTCAAAACAAAGGGTAAATACATTCAACAAGTTTGACTTATTAACATGCATGAGAATCAAATCAATTGAAATGTGAACTGATTTAAAGAAAATTTGGACTGGGAGCTTTGAAATCTTAGACACAAATTATTTCAGAGACTTCTGTAACATCAGAACACTTTCTCTTTGTCTATCTGTGAAATACGATACACCTATCTATCCTGTTCAGTGTGGTTCAGCAAGGCCAGATTACTTCATTAACCATGCCACATTGTCAGTTTACTAGCCTCACTTAAACTTGCATTTCCATTCTCATTCTGAAATAAGAGATCTATCTTGAGCTTCTCAAGGCAGATAGCCACTGAGCTATCAACATTAAAACAGAGTTTGTGATTGCAATGAGTAAATAAGAAAAATAATGGCTGAAATATTTCTGCAATGACTGCTTTGTATCCACGTTTAAAGAGTAGAAAACATGTAAGTTGTTCTAAAAAAACCACTGTGAAGCTGTGAGCTGTTAGCTCCACTAAGAGCTAACTGTGAAGTCCAAGAACAATGCTTTTACAAAAAAGACTAATTACAATTTAGAGTTATATATGGAGAGCAATAAAGAGTTATGGAGTGCTATTGTCTTCATATGTAAAACTGGTGAAATGAAACCTAGAAACCTAAATAAAGTTTTGCCATCCACAGTTTAATTAAAGGAAAAAATTAGAAAGGGTAAAAGACAAAGCCCTAAAATTATACCTATAGATTATATGTCAAAAAAATTGGATATTTATTTGATTACAGCATTTATAGTATTTCCACAGGCAAAAAGCATGTGGAGTAGCAAGAGCTGCTTAGGGAAAAAAAAAACAAAACCAAAAACAAAACCAAAAAAATGAACCAATGCCTGAGAGGTGAAGCCCATCAAATTTAGAAGGAGAATTTCATTTCTTAAAACATTTTGGAACAAACTACTAAGGAAAGCTCCAAATCAGAACTGGATGCCTTTCTGAAAGACGTTAACCAGCAAGTTATTGGTTTTAACACAAAGCAACTAAGTGTAATTTCAGAGCCTGCGATTTACAATATGAACTCCAATAGCTTCATTCTAGGAATGAATCTAGTAAATTATTCACTGAATAAGAAATTAGCACAGATGATCGTGTATTTACAAAGGATACAGAAGCCTAAATCAAGTATAATCTCCATCCTACTCCAAAAAAGACACAAGAGTTTCTCTAGGGATAAATGTGACACACCATCAATTTGTATTTTCTTACCTGTACAAGATATTTGTGTGCATGCTCATAGGTTGGTAAAGCTCCTTCTCCTATCAGCTCTGTATCAAATAATTCTGTTACCAGGATGTTTGCACGACACTGCATATCTCCATCTAAAAGACACAATTTAATACTGTAATATTAAGACTTTATATAAGTCTCTCAAGAAGATGCTATCCTGAAAACACAAGTAATTAAAAAAAAACTTATTCCTGTTAGAGAACCTGCTGAAGACTGCAAATTATTTTCCTTTAGAGTTTACTATGAAAATAAATGACTACCGAAATACTATTACAACACTTCCTTTTGAAGTAAATTTCCAATGTTACTTTCTAGAGAGTAAAGGATTTGCTTGTTTTACTTAAAAACATACAGAAAATAAGAGTAAAACATATTCCTTCAAGGTTTTGAGGTACTTGCTGATTTTTTTAACCCTAGCCTATTTTTCTCACCTGGGCCAACTGTGACTTCAGTAGAGTGCTTGTTGATTACCTTGATCTTGTCACGAAAGCCATTTTTCTCCACTATCTTCACAGCAGCATTAGCCATGGGCTTGAAAACCTGTAAATAGCAAGAGTATAACAAACTGGTATGCTAACATTAGCTTTCAAAAATGAAAGGACACCAACACAAAATGCAGTATATTTAGTCCTGCAAAAATTTAATATCTTCTGTATTTTTTCCTATGTTTGAAGTTCATTACCATGAAACAGGACAGCAAGCCTCACTTCAAAAGTTCATAGAGCTCCAATGTCACTGTTACAAACTGAGTATCAGCTGTCTCCAAAAGCTACTCCAATTTAACGTTTGAAAGACAAGAATACACATTAAGAATATTTTAGCATTTGCATTAAACAAACTTTTTTTAAAAATAAGGATATATATGCATCAAGAGAGGCACCAAGAGACTTATATGTGCTCAAGACATAAAATAAACAAACAAACAAATAAATAAAAGAACCCAGAACAACCAGCACTGAAATGGTCACTGAAGTATGCCAAAAAATCTGCTTTTATTAACAGCATAACTGTGAAGACAATTTTTGTTTCCTTCAGAACGAAGAGAAGAATAGATAAATAGCTTGAAAATAACAGAACGATGAAGGATGTGTTGAAAGGGCTTAATGTCCATATCCAGTTTTTAAACTCAAAAATTTTAAATATTCTACTCAGCCACACAATCTGACTACTTAAGACATTTGTGGCCACTTTGGAAACCAGCACAACCCTCTATGATTGCTTCCTATCTACATGAAAGAGGACTGTCCCTGAAAAATGATCATAGGATAAAATCCTAGATTTAAAAAAATGTAGATTTTTACTTGGATAAAAATCACACAGCACTCTTTCAACTATGACCTACAGACAAGTGAATCCTCTCTTTGTTTCTTCAAATGCGTAAAAAAAAGCTAAACTGGCTAAAATGTTCCTGTTATTATCCTTAATATAAGTAATGGCTGCTAACGACCATCAGGATGTTTCTTAACTGCCGATAAAAAAGGAGATGCTCTATCTAATCACGAAGAGATGGAAAAATCAGTTTATGAGACAGTCCCTTTATTACTATGTGGTCCATGTTATGATTAAGTGGTCTGAGAACCTATCTCCAAGAGTTGAAACTTATGAAGATCAGCAATATGGTTAGAGAATACTCACATTTTTCAAAAACTTGGTTAAAGTTTTCCATATTACACTTGAGTTTTGGTAAGAAGTAGAGAAGACAGAATACTATAAAACTTGACTTAGTAATTTTAATCTGTACATTTACAGAAACTGTCCCAAAAATGAAAAATGTACTATACCTTTTCAACTATATTCTTGTAAGACCTAAGTGTTTTTGACACATAAAAGCATCAAGCTTGCACTTCAGAAGCCACAATACAAAACAGCAAATGCATCCACTCCACTGATCATGCAGACAGAACAACTGCACTGAAGCTCTAAAAAGAGGCTATGAACATGCATGCAGAAGTATGTGCAACCAGTAACAAAAGCTTACCTCAATTGCATAGCAGAAATCTGCACCTGCTGAAGCTGCCATCATAGACAGGAGTCCTGTGCCAGTCCCTATGTCCAGAACAATTGCTTTCTCACCTCTTTCTTTTACTCTGCTCACTGCAGCACGAATACCTTGGTAATATTTCACATTCTTCACATGGAGAAGAAAAGAAAGAAAAAAAAAAATCAGCAACCTTTTATCCATTTATACTTTTAATTTTTGTGCAGGAATCTTGCATTCTCCGACTATGAGTTTATAATTAGAAAAAGGCCTACAGACATTCTTTATGCTATCAGTCACACCAAAGCCATTTTCAGCAAAAGCAAGTGGTTTTGGAGGGATCAGTCCATTTAAAGTACATCAATTTTTATCACAATATTCACATCGTCATTGATCAGTCAGCTATTCATAGTGCATGCATAATTTACAAATGCAATATATTTTCTGGAGCAAATAATAGTAAGATCCATGTGAGATACTGCTGTTTTTCTGATTACTTTTCCCCTGCAGCACCACGCAAATAGTCATATAGTGCCTATGACAGCACAAGAGCTGAAGTATCTTGGATTTAGATTCCTCTCTACTTCTACTGAAAAACATTCATACATGAGAAGCAACATGTGTAAATACTGGCTTTTGGTTATGTGCCATTAAGTGGGGCTACAAGCATACCAGCATTAACAACAGGAAAAAACCCAAATGCTGTCATCTGTCAGCTACAGTATACATGTTGAAACATATGCTTATATTTACTCCATAACAGCCTATCGTAAGACATTCCTTTCCAAATGATTTATCAAACCTTTCCAAAGAATACACTACCTTTGGACACTATAAATTTGGAAGGTCTGCTGGATTCCTTCCCAAACAATTCTAGTTAACACTTTTGATATATAATTCCAGTAGAGTTGTTTTAATTACTTAGACACAACTTGCTTTCTCTACATGGCTTGTTAAATGCCTGATCCCACTGGCATGTTTCAATTCAATACGAATTCAAGACTCATAGTGTAGGCACCATAAAAGTCTTTAAAAAGGTTATTGACGAAATGGTTGACTAAATGGCTAGAGCAGAAAGAACATTTAAACTATTCACTCCAGACTTTATCATACCTGTAGATATGGTATCTCAATTTTCTTCTCAATCCTAAGCAGTAAATAAGAGCTCAAAATACCACAAAAGAATAAAGATACTTAAATTCCTATAAAAACTAAGAAGCCTAGATTCACATTTACAGCCTTTGAAATTTCATCTAATGAGCTCTGTCAAAAATGTCAAACATAGAACAGCAAAATCAGCTACTGAATGTAAATATCATGTTCTGCAGCAAACAGCAGAACTTGAGAGTCAGACGTAAGAAGGCATCTGTTGATCTAAGAGCAGGTCTGGTATCTTAAAGGGTAAAAATTTGATTATTTCATCTTTCAGAGAAACCTGTATAATCATGCAGTAACAGCTATTCAAGAGAAAGGAAATGGGTATTTTCTCACCATTCAAAAGTTTTTTGCTTCTATACTTACTCTGTCTTTATCGTGAAGCATATCTGCATAGCGTGACCTACAATTAAAAAAATTCCAGTCAAAATACTACATACAGCAAAGCACAACAAAACTGCTAGATCTTATATAGCCTCCTTTGTTTTCTCTTACTAAGGCAACTGGTCCCCATGGCCCATAAATGCACAGATAACTGACACGCTCTTTGAGGATCTGAACTGTTTCCCAAATCTAAGGAATAATGTCGTTTCAGTGATCCAGTCATGGGCATATAAATTAACTGCTGGCATATATCCTCTCTTCAGCAATGGACCCAACACATAGACCTAGGGACAAACAGCTGTGAAATAATAGCTGGGACAGCCAGAGGTTCATACAGATCAATACACAGCAATGAAAGACAGCCTACTAACGGTCTATCATTTGTTACCAAGATTTAAATTTCTTTGGTCCCCATTTCTTCATGGGTCACACTACTTAAAAATACCCCAACATCTAACCTTCCCAACTTCTCTGGTTGTTACATTAAGCTCTTAAAAAGTTACTACAGGAACAGACAACTGGCAATYATTTGTTGCACTGGGGATTTAAAAGAAATTTAGTCAATGTATTTTGCCACAACTCAGTCACTGTCAGCTTTAAGATAAGCACCTCAGAAAACGTTTAAAAAAAATTTAGAAGGAAGCTACTTGGAGAATACTTTACAAAACTCTGCTTTTACAGTTCTGCCCTGTACAACACAGGGCACTGTAACATTTAGACTGTCCTACAGTGTGTTCATCTTGTGCCCTTGGAACTTCTACAGAGATAAAGCCAAAAACTGTCATAAAAACAAGATGGGTTTGCTCTTTTTTGTAGCTTTAGTGGAACAAGAAGCTATTTTTTCCAGTATACCTTGCGATTTCCTGATGGTAGTCATAGTTCTCATCCTCTTCTAACCACTCCATTGCACCAGTGGTTGGATTAGCTCTTCCACAAAAGGTCTTCATGATCAATCTCAATTTGTGTTATTTATGTATTACGTGCAGTTTTGCTGCTTTGGCTTCAGTATAATACTCAAGATACTGGCTGTGAAAAAAAACCCCACAAACTTCCACTGAAAACAACAGACATCACTTTAGCTCTGGATGCATATATATACTTTCCCTATTACACCTGCCTTGGTCAGAAGCACTGGTGACTGCCTTGCTCTTTTTCTATAAGCTCAAATCTGTCACCCAGCCCTGCTCGTTAACTCAGCCTGGAAAAAAAAAATCACCAATAAATTCTCAAGGCAAAACAACTCCCCCCGAGGCGAGGCACGTCGGGCCGGGAGAGGCCAACCACTCTCTCTAGGGGGTCCCCAGACCCCGTCTGAGGAGGGACCTGCAAACTCCGGGCAGCGGCAGAGCCGAGGGGACCGGCGGCCGCAGCGCCCTCCCCGGCTGGGACCCCGGGCCGCGGGGGGAGGCCGAGGCCGGAGCAGAGCACCTGCCCGGCGCTCCCCGCGCCCGGGCAGCGGCAGCCCTGCCGGGGGCGGGCGTCACCCTGGGACAGGCCCGGCCGCGAGCAGAGCAGCCTCAGCCCGGACCTCCCCCCTCCTCGGGAAGGAGCTGCGACGGCGGACGGCGAGCACGTTCTTCGCTATCCCCTGCCCGTAACCAGCGCAGCGGCCCCGAAAAGCCGCGGCCTCCTCTCCCCCTCAGGGCCCCGAGCCGGCGCGGCAGCACCTCCAGGCCCCCCGACATGGCCACCGCCACCTACCCCGCAGGCGGCCCCGCAGCGCGCCAGCCGCCACCAGCCCGGCATGCACCGCGCGGCGGGGGGCGGGGCTCCGGGGGAGGGAGCAGCCGGCCGTGCCCGCCCCTTCCCGTCGTGCCGCGCGGGCGCCATGGAGCGGGCGGCGGTGCTGCGCGTCAAGCGGAAGCGCGGCGGGACGGAGCCGGCCGAGGCGCTGCTCCTCGCCTGCAAGCGGCTGCGCACGGAGCGCGGCGGCGCCCAGCCGGTGGAGAGGAGCCTCTTCAAGCTGGTGGCGACCGTGTCCTCCAAGGTACCGCGGCCCTGCCGCTGCTCCTGCCGCCGCGCGGCGGGGCCGGTGTAGGCCGGGGCCGCGCCTCAGGCGGGCGGGGGCGGTTTGAGGGAGCCGGGGCGTTTCGTTGTACTCCTGAAGGGGCAATTGAAAGCAGCAAGCTTTCTCCAGGTTTACAGTGCTGCTCCACGCGGGTCTTTCAGCATCCCTCGTAGACGCCAAGTTCCTGCTGGTAGCCTGGAGTAGCGTCTCGATGCGAGATGCCGGCCTGTCCTGGCAAACACGGGTGCGGCGGCCTTCTCTTCGCTGCTGGCTGACTGGTCGTGCAGCGGCACACCTGTGCAAAGCAGGCTGTTAGTTAAGGTTGTTAATTAAGGAACGTTGCGCAGAGCGACCACCACATGAAAAGCTGTGTTCAGCACTGACTTTCCTATACTTACAGACTGTTCTTCACTTACAGGATATAGAATAGTCAATAAGTGAAGACTGAATTTCTGCTGTTTGAGGTGCAGAAGCTCAGCCCTACAAGGTTAACAACTTTCATCCAATATAGAGCCTTTTATATCGAATAAAACTGGTCTTTGTTGGGAACTGGTCTTTATAGGAGACTGCAAAGGATATCGTGCCTTAAATTTAGGACTGTCACGGTCTTCCAAAGGCATGTGTTTTTGTTTGGAGGGTTACCACAAAGTATATTGTTTAAAAATCAAATTGAAACGGTCTTATAATTTACAAATGTCTTATACTTCTTTCCCCATAATGAGGGAATATTATGATAGTTGTGTTGCTTGAAGCAGTAGTAGAAATTACTTGAATGTTGTTAGGAACATTGGTACTGCGGTCCTCAAATAGGAAGCACCAGTAATAGTAGCTACTAATCACTTTTAGGAAGGAATATGACTTACTATGTTGATGGTGTCATTATATTCCTCCTTTGTTTTGTTCCTCTACCCAGAATGAACCAGTTCAGAAATACGTTCAAGAAGTGATCACTCGAGACAAAGCAGCTCAAAGTCTGCGACCCTCTTTAGGAAGCACTCAGCGAATCATTCAGGAACTCCGTTCTTCCAAGCAAGTGAAAAGGAAGGAAAACCGTTATCGTGTAATAGCCAGCCATCGACCTAACTGTACTGAAACAGTTGCACCTGTCATCAATGGTGAGGCATCGATTGATGGTGACAGATCAGACTGTGAAGCAACAGAAGATGCTTCACAAAAGGAGAGCTGTGCTGTTGATAAGAGTTTGGACTGCTGTGGGAAATTCCAGTTGTTTGATATTGAACAAGAAGAGGAGGTGGTGGGAGACTCCAGTGTAACTGCTGCAAACCCACAGGTCAGCAAACAAGCTTAGTGTACTTGAAGTACTTTGATATCACTGTTGACTGGTACATGTGGGCAAACTGACTGCTGTGGAAGGTTTTTTGCATTGTAAGTATTCCAGTATTTAATAGGAGCTTTAACTAGATATTTGCAAGTTGGAATATTGTACAGGGAGTAACTTTCATGAGGATCCTGAAGTGCACTAATGTTGAGACAGACAGCCGTGTGGAGTTGGCTGGTACAGGAAGGGCTTGTACCACCCTGTTTTTTCTGTACCCTGTCCTGATGTATAAGTTCTCACATTCATCTGTCAGGTGGATCTCTGAGGTTTTTGATTAACTTCTCTACCTAGAAAAGAAAAAATCTAATTCAATGTCTTCTCATCCACCCAGATGCCTAGAAATGTCACTTGTAGGCAAGATTCACTAAAGGAAAAGATACTTTTGAGCCACCCCTTCTCAGAATTCCAGTATATGGTTTTATTGTATATTTTGTTTTTAGCAGAACTCCAGGTGTCTGACAGGCTGCTTAAGCCCCTACAT
Source organism: Phoebastria nigripes (assembly GCA_035582835.1). Classification (NCBI taxonomy): domain Eukaryota; kingdom Metazoa; phylum Chordata; class Aves; order Procellariiformes; family Diomedeidae; genus Phoebastria; species Phoebastria nigripes. The sequence goes on along the minus strand of JAYKAV010000933.1, from coordinate 997,019 downwards.
CCTGTTTTCATTGGTATTGTGAGTTAAGTTTATGTTTTCAGTTGGAGGAATATCTGCTCAATATCTAGAATGGTTTTAAGTATGAAGAAGCTCTGCCTTCTGTGTAGGGTTGCCCTGCACACAGAATGTTATGAAGATTTTGTATTAAAGAGACTCATAACCATATGGAAAAGAAGGTGAGAGGGCTGTGTATGCTTTCTTTAGTAGTTCCTTCACTGTATGTAAGTACACATGGATGCTTTACTTATGCAGTCCATCACAGCTCTGAGGAAAACTTAAATGCTTAATGTTAAAGAAGTTACTCGGGTGAGGAAGAGCCCAACCAGCTGTCATCCTTCAGCATTTCTTAAGGGTTACTTCAGGGCTTTGCCATCAAACTTTAGGATGAACTCTCACTTTCTATTAAGCAAGTAGTTCAAACAGACATTTATCTGTTAGTTAACTGTTACCTATCACTCTGCTGATTAGAAAAACAGAAATGAAACTGAGGTAGCATCAGAATTTTCCTCTTACTCTTTTAGAGCTAGCAGTAAGTGTTGAAAGCAAGAAGTAAGCTTTCTTTTTCATTCTGTAAGTATTTAGAAGTGAATGAAAGGCTGGTCTGTAGCCTTTCCTCAGAATTACTTAAGTAGTTCAGGAGACACCGCTGTGAATTGGAAAAGATATTCTGAAAAGCTCTAGCAGAGAAAAATTGGCAGCAAAAACCTGCCTGTGTAGACCTTCAAGTGCAGGTCGCTAAAGCAAATACACTGCAAGTAATTTATTAGGAAGGAGAAAGCATGAAGAAATTTCTTCTGTGTTAATGTTGAAGTGAGGAAATAAAGGAAATAAAAAGCGTATCTGCAGGGCCTGTCAGCCTTTTCCTGTTAATCTGTCACATTTTCATTGTTTCTCCTGCATGCTTTGTATACTGTAATCTGCTTGCATGTTATCAGTACTACTGTATGCACATCTTTCCTGCAGTGTCGCAAGTGTAATGCGCTACAAAGCACAGGCTGTCTTAAAGCTTGTCTTTTCAACCAACATGTCATCAGAAACAGATGAACGGTTCTATGGGATTAGTCATATCCCCTTCAATAGTTTCTAATGAACTTGTCCCAGAAGTTTTCTCCTATTATCTGAAACAAGACATGGCTGGCTGTACTAAGTTAATTGGAAAATTCTTTGGCATCTTTCTCTTCTAGGTTGCTAATGTTCCAAATATCAGCATTCCAGTGGTAAAGTGTTTCAGTCTAAGATTTCAGAATGTCATCCTTAGCTAGCTGTTGGCTTTACAAAGAAAACTAAGACTTCGTGTGCGTGGCTTCAGTGGAAATACGCACTTTTTATTTTTTATTTTTTTTCTCAGCAGAAGACCGATCCAGATGTGATTCTTTGCAATGCAGTAGAGATGATCCGTGAGCGTTTAAATGTTTCTGAAGATGGTAAAAAAGAAAACCGTGAGAAAGAAGATGAATATGTTTATGACATCTACTATATGGAAACATCAGCCCCTGGTTGGATCCAAAATATCCTTTCTGTACAGCCCTATAGAGAAGAATATGAACTGGTAAGGATGTGGGAAAACAGATCTTTCTTAAATAGAAAGGTCACAAATAAACATGCTTAAAGTCCTACCATTAAAAGTTGCCATGCCAAGAAAGATCCTTTGAGATACTACACGTATGCTCAGTGACTTCTGTGTTAGACTTTTTGTAACTGCCAGTCCTGTGTTCCTCCACATTACTGTTGATTCAAGCAAATTATGATATGACAGTGAAAACTGAAGGGATAGTGCTCATGTACTCAGAAGAATTTGTCTGGCTTCAAATTGCCAAATAAATTTTGAGACACAAATATGCACTTAAGTAATTCACGTCTCATTTGTAACTAGGAGGCAGCGATTAAAATGTAGTTGTAAATATGGTTGGGTTAAAAAAAAAAGGAGCAAGGTGGGACACACAACTTTTTCAATATTTGAGGACTTGACTTTGATCTCAATACGAGATATTTTCTTGTAATAGAATTGTCCTTCAGTGACTGCAGAGTTAGGAAGTTAAATGTAAGCTTTAGTCTTTCATTGTATAGATACTGTCATCAACAGACTTGCATATCGGGAAGCTGAAGCTGCTTTTTCTTTTCCTTGATCTATTACACTACCACCAAAGTGAGTAGGATTAATTTAGACATTAACCTTGGCATTTAAATGCTGAACTGGAACATTTAAATGCATGACTTTTCACCTAAAGCAGATTGCTATGCTATGGTGAATATACTGACAACACAATTTTTTCTACAGTGTGCTTTGTGCAACTGTTGAATAACTTATGCTTGCAGTAGGTAAGTGTCTCTTGGCTCTTTATGATCTGTATAGTATTGCATAGGTGGATGAAAAACCGCTTAATGTTGAGTGTCTGTATTTATAGTGAATGTTATGTTTTGTGTTGACATGCAGGTAGATGATGATCATGTTCCAGGGGAAATATATGAAGATGAAGATGATGAAAATGATGAAAATAACTGGCGTAATGATTATCCTGATGAAGATGAATTCTTACCTGAGGAAGATGGGGATGGAGAAAAAGGTATGCCTGTCATAAATATTGTTTGCTTTCGTGCTGTGCACATATAAATCCCATCCATTTTGACATGCCGCCTTTCTAAAAAAGAACTAATTGAGCACTGCTGGGGTGGTGTTCTGCTCTTATAATGGGTTAAATCTGCTTAGAGAAGGATCATCTTTCTTGGAACTACAAGGGATCTTAGTGTTTTTGCAAAGTCAAAATGAAGAACTTCATTTCAGGCTGCTGCACTTGCAAAGGATTGCTTGTTTTGAGAAGGAATAGATGACTTGGTTCCACATGCTTATAAAACACTGCCTCTCGGCTTTCTTAACTGCCCATCCCAGTGCACTCCAAGCACAATTCAAACCGCATCTCATAAAGAATTTGTTCAGACTTTGTATTTTTTACTCAAGAAGCTTAAAATAGTCTGATTAACCTAATTGTTTAACTAAAAAGAAGCGATAATCTAAAAGTGTTGATGCTCTTTCTTTAGAGTCTGAAGAGAGCTTAAGTGATGAGGACCAATGTTACAGGAGAAGAACATGGAACAAATACCGACAGGACGTTCTACAGGAATTTGGATATGATGAGATCCAGGATTTGGATTCTGACTAACAGCCCTTTTCTGAAGATGAAATGCATACCGAAGATGAAATTCTACCATTGCAGAAGAACTGAAAATCCAGACAGCTGCTGATGACTATTCATAAGAATGTTGGGAAAAAAAAA
>JAYKAV010000933.1:967202-981624 GCA_035582835.1 Phoebastria nigripes | reverse complement strand
CATTGGAACAGGCTGCCCAGGGAAGTGGTGGAGTCACCATCCCTGGAAGTATTTAAAAGACGTGTAGATGAGGCGCTTAGGGACATGGTTTAGTGGGGCATGGTGGTGTTGGGTTGACGGTTGGACTTGATGATCTTAGAGGTCTTTTCCAACCTTAATGATTCTATGATTCTATGATTCTATATTGTCCTGGTCAATTTTGTTCAGCCTCCTGGATGGAGAAAAAAGGGAGAGAGACTTAGAATATCAGACAAAATGTTTGAAAAATCAAGCAATTTAATACATGAAGACTGACAGCTATTCTAAATCCCATCTCGGTCTGAGCATTGTACATGTCTGAACATTAGCATGTTTGGAGTTAGGCAGAAATCCACTCATGCTGTGTTCAGAGGATGTGGGTGGAAGCCTTCCTATCCCAATTCAACCTATTGATGGCTAAATTACTTCCATGATTTCTTTTACATGAAGCAAACTAACAGTCATGGTAGCAAAAGGATCATGTCTACATTAGACAGCATGAAATCACTATTTAGAGAAACAGGAAGGTACATACTTATGTATAAGTGGTATTCAAACAAAGCCCAAAGATTTTGTGGGTATTAGAACATTATACACCTCAGCAGGTAGCAGTAATCTAAACCTTTTTATGAACCTTTCTCTAAATCGCTTTCTTAGCTCTCTTGCTTTATCAATTTCAAGATCCTCAGACACAAAAAGCATATATACTAGTTCAGGTTTCTGCAGGTCTGTCTTTTCTATTATAAAAATTTTCTTCAGTTTTTAGTATTTTAGTATTTTGCAACACCTCCCCCTTAACCTCCCTTTTAAACTACTGGTCTTCACCATAACATTTATGAGCTGATAAGTTCAGTCAAAGTGGATTAACATTCAGAACTGGCCTTTGTTTGTAGCATATAAAGTTACCTGGATTTAACAGTGGTCAAATTTTGATTTAATTACTCCAGGAACAAGATCACCAAAAGCAGTGCATTATGCTGTTTTCTGAATGTTTTTGTAGGTCAAAAAAGCCTAAATGACTTAATATAGATTTTTTTTCATGAAATCAGTGATTGATTTTCATGAGGCAAAACCCTGCATATAACATCAATCCTTAAACCACAAAATGCAGAAAAATTTACTGACATAAAACGAAGCTTGGCTGGTTAAAGTTTCCTGTTCTTTGTCTGGGTTGACAAAGTGCTTTGTTCAGCACGTTATCCAGGTTAAGGTTCAGAATCCAACTCTGCTTAGCTGTACACCATCATCTACACTGAAAAGCAAAATTTATTTTATCCTTTTGTGTAATTTAGTTGAGCCTCACCAAAGGCAGATAGGATTTCCTGCTGCTAAGGGACAATGCAAAAGCATATAATCACTTCAGTGGGAACCTTGCCAAAAGGTTCAAAGTCAATGCATCAACTGTGTTAGTCAGCCTGATTCTTACTAAAGCACATCTCTTCCTGAGCTCTTTTAGTTTATACATATTAGTATAGCTTCCCTCAAAACAGCGCTTCAGCACAGGGGTGGAAAAATGCACACACGCAGATTCCCACAGAAATTACAAAAATTGACACAAGAAAAGTATAAAAGAACTAATCCATGTATGAATTCTATTTCATACTGAAATCAGAACATCGATTTAGCAAAAGACCATGCCATAAGAAATGTGTTCTGTATACCATGGATTACCCATTTTCAGTCAACTGAAACTGAACAATTGATTTACATTATTGTACATAAAAGATTTCTGCTGCTCAAGAATAAAYAATTACTAGAACCCACAGTGCTTCTCTCAGATCCTTATTGGATCTAAACGCAGCTCTGAGAAACCTGGTCTCCCAAAGCAGAACATAATTCATAATGATCCAGTGAATGAATTAAGACAACTTCTCCAGAACAAGTAACAATGAGGACAAGATGAAAATTCTAATAGGCAATTGTTGTAATATTTTAAAGGATGATTTAAACCTGGACTGCTGATTTCCGAAGCCAAACAGCAAGTGAAATTACTAGACACCAAATGTAAAACTGCTGGAGGATTTTTTTTTAAATATACAAAGCTAAGATACAGAACTCACTCAAGATGTTAGAGAATTAAGATGTTTAGTAAGGTTGCCTAAAGGATAAGCATTGAGATAAGTAATATTAACAGCTAAAGTTAAAGAAGAGAGAGAAAATGTATGAATGTAATCTTATTAGCTAATTTGCATCCTGCAGCATATGTCATTTGGAGAAACTTTTCCCCTCAAAAGGCAGGTTGGCATTTGTTCTTTGCAAGCATTTCCCATTTCCTTTTGAAACATCTAGTAATGGGCCAGTGTAGAATGCCAGATGTGGGACTAACTCAAAGGCCATTTCCATCCTATAATGTATATCCAATCTTTCTAAGATATGCTAATGTTGTTTCACACATCCTGGAAAACAGCAATCACTCATACAAGCAGTAAAAACCACAAAGAGTTAAGGCAAAGCTATGGTATCACTGCCAAAATTATACACAGATCAAGACATTATAAATTCAATGTATTCTGGATGCAAGCTATATGATGTATAACAACTGTTGATCCAGCTCAAAGTCAAATAACTAATTTCCCTAGATCTGTACGAGTCAGCCTCTTCAAAACAGAGAATAACCTAGTGACAGCCTTTACCAAACACTGTTATTTCCAATGTACTTTCTAATGTTGTAGTTGGGATTCCTGAGAGAGCAAAGGGTGGAGCATTAACTTCAAGAGCTTAACTTTTCCCTAAGTGAGATAAGGCAAAAGAGTATTTTAATTGAGAATGATCTAGAAAGTTCAGCTTGGTTTGCCAAGTAGATCTGCCCGCAAAATGATCTTTCAGCAAAACAAAGTTGAAAGGTACCTGAAGGTTGGCTGAACTTCCATGTGATATTAACTAGCTTAACATGACAAGTATAGACCCACCTGCCTTTATGCAGGTGTTTTCTGACAGGGTTTCACCCTCATTTCTAACATAAAAATCAGCCAAGTTTGTGTATTACTACTCAGACAATAAGCACACTTTTATACTTCAAAGTACACATTTATAAATCCTTCCACACCCCCATTTTAACAGATGCCAAGAAATGTCTTCTCCAAAGCTGAGCTACACTCTCTTGTGAACAATGACAAAACCAAAGATCTCTACAATGTTTCTTGCAGCAAGTGTTACTGAAGTGCAAGTAAAAGTGGCCACAATAAGCATTCAAATGTGTGCATATGTCAGAGGGTTATTTTGCATAAGAAAGAAGGGCAGAGAAAAGTGCAAAAAGCAATCAAGTCATCAAGCACATACACCACGTGCACTGTACCAAGAGGAAAAAAAAGGGGCGGGAGAAGAGTTAGTGGCTGCTTTCTGCTAAAAACGCAATTGTATAATCATGGATCCTCCACAAATGAGCTAGACCTGGGCTCTGATCTGAGCACTTGACCAATTCCACTTTAACTACCACTACTTCTGGGAGTAGTGAAGTGCATTTATAAAAACAAATGAGCTGGCAACAGGGGAAAGAATGGAGCATTCGCAAGGGTATGCGGAGGATGACAGAGGAGCCTACCTGGAGGCAGCTATAGCAGAAGCATTTAGTCCACCATAACAGGAGAAAGCCACCACTATGGGGATGGATTTCTTCTCAGGTTTCTTCTGAGAAAGTCTAAAGAGCAAGAAGGATTAAGAGATTAAATTGTCATCTCTGCTATAGTCTGACAAGTCCTGTAGTCCAGACTTGAACTATAACTGCTTCTAACAGCTAGGAAACAGTAAGAGAATTCAGTGGCTGATATAGCACTTGCAATTACAGATAAAGTCCTTTTATGCCCTCCCATCCATTGGACATGTAAGATATACATATATATACACGCACACTGTAGAAAGACATGCACCTGGAATTGTTCCCCTTAGTTCTGATTTTTTTTTTCCCCCCAAACCATTGACAGGGAATAATAATGAAGGAAGAAGCTTCCAGCCATGCGCTTCTCAGCTGAACTGCCCTCATTTTGTCATGACTAAAATGTTACATTACTCCCAGAAGAATGGTCAAAAACTGAGTTACAGCTTTGTTTCAAGACATGAATGACTGATTTAACTACATTTTATCTTGGGTTAGTTTGATCTCATGATCATCAGCTGGTAATTTGTGAATGGTTTGCAAGAACACTTTTTTGTCCTTTTAAGGGTCCAAGCAACAGTTCTATACAAACAGGTTGAACTAAAAGCAGCGGGAATTGCCCCGCTTAAAGAGCTGCCAGAACAAAATACACAGGATACTGCCTCACACACAGTAATTCAGGCACACAGACAATTAGAAAGACCCACATTTATGTTACGAATCACAGATCAGAGCCGTTTCATCACACTTAGCTGCACACAAAAAATGTCAGACTACACTGAGAGCATATGGAGCTGCGAGCACATGCTAGGCTGGCAAAGCACTAAACAGTATTGATCAGATGGATAAATGCAAAGAGAACGTAGTCTAACATGAGTAAGAAACTTATACAGAATTATACCCAAAGATTATGAGGTGTTTCTATTAGGAAGGCTTAAAAGGCATCTACAGAGCCTCTTTATGTAGCTCATTTCAAGATCCTATCGCACATGCGAGTTTTTCCAGGCTCAGTTCTGTAACATTCTTACCCTGAAAGTCATATAGAGCAGTAAGAAGATTAATATATATGAACAATCTGACTCGTATCTTGGAAGTGCAATTAATTCTGCTTTGACTTTTCTCTTGAGGCAGAGTATAAATACATTCCCACATTACAGGAAGATTTGGCAGTCAGAACTACAGTCTGTTTTCTCAATTTTTAGTTTCTCAGGCCTTTAAGGAGCTACTTCCTAAAGGAAACAAAGAAACTATGATTTATGGCAATCAGGAAGCTGCACATGCAAAAAAGCCACTGAGTAGATGAAGTTTTCTTCCACTGCCATAGATTACATTTGTCAAGATACTGTATGACATCTGTTCAGTTTGACCAAATTAGATTTAACGTCACATATATTAAAGAAAGGGAAGAAGGTGCACATCAACTGAAAACAGTCAGAAAATTGTAAAGGTGCAAAAGAAAGCAATTTAAATGTTCAGGTTTCCTGTAATTCTTGTTTCAACCACCATTCTGTTGATTGATTCTACTCAAACGGACATAATTCTCTCCTTGTATTATTGGCAACGCCTTTTCTTGGAGAAAAAGGTTCCAGTGCAGCGCAAGGTCCAGCATGAAATTCTCTCTTCATCTTTAGGTCACTCAATATAATCTTATGGTAAGAGAAACCAGCACCACGCTACTGCATTAATGTATTGCATGTCCACTGTATGTAACATGTCTCTTCTGCATGCCCACATTAAGATTACAGATGCCAGCTCCAACAGTAAAACAGTTTCGTTAACGTCTTCATGGAGGTGCTAAAGATACTTCATCTAAATCTTCTCAGGCGTTTATCCTGTTCTTAGCATTTTTAATAGCTAGCTGTAGAATAAGGGTTCAATGTTTTCCAAAGTCTCTTATCTTTCTCATATTGAAAATATTATGTAGCACTCTTTCAAGTTCTGGCTCAACTTTTCAGCTTGGCCTCCAAAGCCAGAGAACTTCTACATAACTGGCAGCAGGAGTGCTGCATTGGTAGTGAATTACAGCTAGCTCCAAGAAAGAAGGCAAATGACTCACTCAACAGCTCTCTTCTAAAAGCAACTGACTAATGAAGAGTTTTTCCACTATAAGGTACAGAATGTGCATTTCATCCAAAGGAACCTTACTGAGAGGTGCCAGTGCAAGCAAAGAAGATGGACATGACACTGGCAGCCAAAGACAAGCAGATTTTCCTCTTTAGAAAAGAAGCCAGTGACTGGCCAAATGAAGGAAGAGAAGTAATACCCAGGTCTAGGAGTAACTTAAGAATTTCTGGCTGAATTCCATTAGAAGAAAGAGACTCATCATTTGTTAAACTACACACCAAAGAAGAATAAAATGGCTAAAACACACAGCCTCCCACATTCCTGTTTCATTGAGGGAGAGGGCATGTCGAAGCAAAGCAAGTCTGCTCTAGAATATGAATACACCAGGGTAAATTGGATTGATCAATGCTGGACTCACAAGATGGTATTCAAAGATGCAGCTGAAGTTGTCATCTTTATCCCCAATCTACAGACAAAGCTGTACAGCTCCAAGAAAGATGACAGCCAGCTATGCAGGACAACGGTTTGCTTCAATCAGGAATCATTTTTAGCTTTTCCAAGTAAAAGAAGTAAGCTGCTAAATATCACCTATTGTATAAACTCAATCAAAAAACCCCAGACATGACTAAACACAGGAAGCAGGTAACAAGCTATGCACTGGCAGCCAGTATGTTCTTTCCTGTTAGAAGATGAAGCAGCCCAAAAAGTGCTTGTGGAGCCAGCTGCCCTCTTCACAAACAAAAAATACAATGGCTCTCTCAGGTGCAAAAAAATAGTTGTTCAGTGACAGGGGAAGGTGAGATAAAATTTCTGCTTTTATTTATCTATTTTAAGTGCGTTTGTGCTACAGAGTAACTGCTTCATATGCATAAAACTTAACAGTAAGGGTTGTGATGGTTTGTATAAGGAGGTAAAACAGAAGTCAACTGTGAAACTCTGACAGGAATCTTTGAAAAAGGAAGTGATTTTTACATGATCAGCAACCATCTGAAGAGCATTTGCAGAACTTCTAAGCTAGCTGTTGCTGTATTACTTGTGCACTTTTGAAGCAACTCTCCCAATTATTGCCACTTACTGCTTTTTGGTTCACATTGTTTAGCATCGGAGGTAAAGGAAGCTTCCCTTTTAGAACATCACTTCAACAAAAAAGAGCTTAAAAAAATTAGTTTCTTAGCTCAAACACTTGGACTATACCACAATGAAGCTAATACTGAAGTAAAAAAAGGATATTCTATCATTTTGTTCCGTATCATCCCTTGGTAAGACTTCTTTCATCTCCCAGCCACCAAGAAAAACAGTATGCAAGGTGATGTGCAAAGATACACTACTAGTAGTACTTCTTTCACTTAAACTTTTACTCTCATCATTTAGAAACTGGAAATAGCTTCCCCGCCCTTTCCAGCTCAAAGCCTCTTGACTGAAATGAATAGGAGAAAGCTACTCCATTCCTTCCCAAAATAGCAACAGGAAAGATTAAATTTAACTGCTGCTTTACTACACAAAAGGTTCTAAAATGCAGCAATATTACTACCATGTTTCTTTAAAAAAATCATTATTGCAGTTTTCACCCTAGAACTACATAGAGGGCAATAAGGAAACTACAGCAATCTGTATCATATATCACATGCAGAATATGTGAGCAGATCAAAGTGGCTCATTTTCACCAGATAAGTTTTTTGAATGGCTTAATTCTCATCTCCTTTCTGCATTCATCCACTGACCACAATGCGCTAAGTCTTCTTAAAGATTCCACTGAAGATAAAATTCTCTTCCACCACCCAGAGAAATTTCACCATGAAGATTTTTACATTTCTGTATTATAGGAGGGTTTTCAAATACAGACCATTACAGTCATTAGCTCTTTCTTTTTTCCCCATTCACTAGAAAACTATGGGTGCATTATGAGTGTTTTAATTTCGACCGCAAGTGCACTTTTGAAGCAACTCTCCCAATTATTGCCACTTACTGCTTTTTGGTTCACATTGTTTAGCATCGGAGGTAAAGGAAGCTTCCCTTTTAGAACACGCTAAATTGGAAGATGCACTTCAAGAGCGTACCTACCGTACTCCCCTACTGCAATCCAGCCATGCATAAGCATTCGGTCCACAGGACCTCATGAGAGGTAGTCCAAAGTAAAATACCCCTGAAGGATGTATAGTGTGCATGTCAGGTCCTCAGTGTCAACTGTTCCACTCTACAGACATCCTTCCAGAGGTCCACACTACTTGCTTAAGTATTAGTGGGTCAAGCTTAAAGTTGGTTTCATAAAACTGGGCAATTAAATTCGTATCAGCAATGAAAAGGAATCTTCAATGAGTCATGTGTTAAGTATTAAACTTCAGCTGCACTTTCACCTTGTCATTCTAAAAGGGATATAAGTAGTGGCAATCAGAAGACCATTGTTTGCCAGCTGATGAGACGTCTCAGCAAAAATGCCTTTAGATAGAACATTAGTTCAATTTTTAAGTGCAAGTATTTGGCAATCCTGAGATCTAGTGAAAAAGTACAGCTTTAGACTTCCAAAGTCATTCATTCAGTTAAGTTTCACTAAAACTAGCGCAAGAAGTAAATCCCCTAATAACTTTGGAAATCACAAACATATTTTTTCATTCTTACCCTGGTCACCCAATATCTCTGCATGCAATTAGATTGACTAAGAATTTATATCATTCTTAAGTCTTCCTTTTTTCTCCTCCCTGTCTGGATTCATCCTATACTAGAGAGGAAGACCTGATCTGTCCAGTTCTGAGTATTACAATTTCATGTAAAATTACACAGCATGTGTATATATACAGAAATGTATACACACACACAAAAATAAATATATACTCACTTTTGGTCAAGAACAATGTCAAAGAACAATTAAATGAAGTATATATAAAATCATAAAAATTTAGGCCTGGGTTTCGCATGTGTAGTAAGGTTCAGGCATCCATCATCCCTCCTTTATCTGGCCAGCCACTGCTGCTGCAGTGCTACCACTTCCTGTGTACACCAACGTAGATTGGACAGGCCCACAGTGAATCATTCCCCCAGTCTCCCAGGGTGGATCAGTTTTCCTGATCCCATTCACCAAATGGCTGTATAAACCTCTGTGATGACAAAGGCCAGGAGCAGTAGAGTAGGCACAGAATACTCTTAAGGGATAGGCTGGATTGCAGAATTTCATTGATGTCAACGGAGTGTATTTTCCAAGTCTTTGTTAGAAAAAAACAATAGTGTATTGCTTTACAGAAGTCAGGACGGACAGTGGACTGTGTATTGGCTTTTAATTTTGTCTGGATTAATTAATTCTAGACAAGAACTAAAATTACATTATGAGTCACTGGAAGGTAGTTCATATGGGATACCATAGCCTACAACAGAAATAAATAGTCCTGAAGATTTTATTACCCCTTAGCATATGCTGATTCAAAATTAAATATTTTCTGTCCTTGTCTTGTGTTGTTTCATACTGAAGTGTTTTACCAAGTTTTTCACAATATATTTTATGACAACTTTGTATTTCCATATTCCAGCTAAAAAGAGGCAAAGAATTAAAATTTATTTACTTTCAATACTTTTTGAAACAAACATCTGCATAATCACATCTGAAATAACAAGTTACAGCCCACATTTACCATAAACTATTTTGAAAGCTTACATTAAATATAAATATTTCTCAAGTTTGAAAGAAAGTCAAGTAAATGCTTTTGCAGAACCATCTGTCTAAATACCTGAAACAAGAGTTTGCTGATTTGCTAAGCCAGTTTTTAATTATAGTAATCCTCCGTGGGAACAGAGTGAATACTTCCTTCATTTTGATGTATTTAAAACTCTCTGTCCATTGTCTAACTACTTAAATTTTAGAAGCCAATTGGGAATCTAAAAGGGAGGAAAGCTATTTATTTTCCTCCAATTTAAATAACCAAAAAGAAGATTAAATTTTCCAAGTCTCAAGTCTAAAGGATATAGTAACCAGAACTATCCAATTAATTCACTAGCTATAGGGCAAAAAAAAAAAAACCACTTCACTTTTGTTTAATGATTAGCTTTAAGTATAAAACATGTTTTGACCAGCTTTTACTTTAAGAAGCTTATATATTTTAATTGCATTCAAACTTCCATCCATATAAAAAAAAATTAATTTCAAAATAATAAAAGTTGTTGGAATTAATACAATGCTGGGAAGACAGTGATTTAAGTTATTAAAAAGGCGATACAAAGCTAAACTTCATCATAGCTGAGCTGCAACACATCCATTTATAGATATGCATTGCGCCAATTGTTAGCTCAATAGAACGTAGCTCAGTGCAACACTGTTCTGCATACTGCTCCAGCTTTCCAAATACTGCAGCATGAAGGAACAGAGAAGACAATTATGTACTAATGAATCTAATTTACAATAAGCTCAAAGTGCACAACTCTAATTAGCACCTTTGCAAAATACATTAACAAGATGCATCTGTGCTTGTTTTAATAAATCTGATAATATATTATTATACATGATTTCATTACCTACTTTTCTATTTGAGATTAAATTATTCATGATGAGTTGTTCTGTCCTCCTGTATTCAGTGAAGTACTGTAACAAACTAGGGATTTTTCCTGTTTTGTTCCTCAAAAATAAATGCATCCCTAACAGGTGAAAAGTGAGTAACATAGCAAAATACCACATGGTCAACTTACCACTGCCACGGCATCACTAGAAAGAACGGCTTTGACATCCAGCACAGTATAGTAAGCTATATTGGTCATAATATAGATAACAGTCACAATTGGCATAGACACTGCAATAGCCAGTGGCAAGTTCCTGTAAGACAAAAAAAACCCAAATCCCACAATCCAGGAAAAAAAATTCCATTAATAACAGAATAAACTTATTTATTTGCATCCTCTACCTTAGAGATAAAAGGTATGAAGATAGAATAAAGATTTCAAAATAGGTATCTCTGGAAGAGTTTGGTTTCTTTTAAAACTAGAAATTCTAATACAGAATACTGGAAAAAAATCAAATTTTTTGCAATAACTTAAAACCTAAGTTATGTGTAAAAAGGGATTCTATGCAACTGCTTTTCAAGTACCCTAACTTCAGGGTTTCCAGATCAGTAGTAATAGCCTTCAAATTTACATGCTTTAAATTATTTCCTACTGGCCCTGTTAATTACCACAACTAGAACCCAAAGGGGCAGAGCTCTGAGTCACTGCACTCATTCTCCCTGGCGAATGCCGCTGTTCTTCTAGCACCTACTTCTAGAACTGATGCAGGGAGATCCACTAAACTAAACCAAACCCCTGATCTTCTCATCTGCACTCATCACTGCACAGAACAAACTAATTGGGCTGCGTAACTGCACAAAGTAGAGATGCAGAGGGCAGATCCAAAATTGCTGCACAGCTGTGAATCTCTGGATGTGGTGTATCTTACTAGCTAACACATGTCTAGAAAGTAATACAAAGTCTAGTGTAACATGAAAACACTGCAAACCTCTAGATGTAAACAGACAAGGTTTAATTTAAAGCCGAGATAAACTCACAGCCCTGAGTCTGCAGCTCCACAGGAAGAAACTCTGCAGAGCAGAAGCAGAAGCAAACTTTTAATTTTAGGCTTTGGCTTTTCTCAGCCTTATTCTTTCCCCAAAGCTTGCAGGGATATTCAAATGTCTCAAAAGGGAAAGCGGAACTGAGAGTGTTACTCTCACATTTGCCCAGTTTGAAATCAAACACAGCATGGTGACATGGATGAGCATTTGCCATGAACATGGTTTTCAATAACAACAACAAAAAACCCACAAAAACCCAACAAAGCAGAAAAATGAAATGCACTTTGGAAGTTTCCTCAAAAATTTCCTGAGGCCCAGAACTCCAGCTGGGTCTGTCTGGTACTGTGGAAGCAGAAAAACAAACACACACCGCATCCCCCCATATAAATCAGTAAATTAGTAACTGGGAGTTCTGACTCTGCTTCCAGGTTGCACACTCGCAGTGAGAGTCCTGTGAACCTCAGCGCAGAGAAGAAACGGAATCGGAAAACCACTTAGAAATTAATTCAAAAATGTTACATAATGTAAAAACAAGCTGAAATGACATTTTAAGGACTTCGCATCACCCAAGATTAAAGCCAAGGGACTATTTCAAATTTAACTTGTGGATTGCAACTTTTGACTGGAAAACATGAGGGCACTATGAATCAAGTGAATATGAAAAATATGTAATCCTTGGAGTAATTTTATAGAAGTATGGAACATCTCATTATTCCCAAGAACTGTCAATGTAGAAAGCTGAAATTTTAAGTTCACTTTATCAGCTACAATTGTTACCAAGAACGAAGCTTGTATTAGGCACTGATGCCTACAAATAGCAAATGAATCCAAAGAAATTCTCATCAGCTGAATATCCTGTGAGAAAGATTATTTTTCAAAACAATACGTCTAACACAAGAGTTATCCAGCTGATAACACAGAACAATACACTAACTTTAAAAAGATGAAAAGGCATTGCATCAGCACTCAAAAGGGGAGCTCTTTCAGCAGAAAAAAAAACAATTTGAAGGACCAAATGACTGATGCAAACACAAAACGTACATCTCTTCTGAATACATATAACAAATCTTTGGAAGACAATTTAAGGAAACACTGTCAACCTGAAATTCAGTCTGACTAAAAATAGCTATTTTTAAAGTTAAAATACTTATCTGCTATTTTATCTTTTTAATAGATAACTTTCCTGGTTAAATAAATGCAAAGCATAGAACTCAGGGGTAACAGAACAAACTGCAAAAGTCAACATCAGTTGGGAGAATTGAAAAAAAAAATCTCTCTTCCATTCTTCATCTTTCAGTTGTAGCAATCTGAGCTGTTGCTTATAATAGGAAGTAAAAATGATCAAATGGGATTCTATTTTTAACATAAATGCGTCTGCTTACAGACTCACAACTGAGTGAGATTAGTCAGTCACACTTTTAGAGCATAAATTCACAGAAAAGATAACATTCTTAAATATGAAATCAGAATTATTGCACAGATAAACATAGCACACACTACACTTATGTAACTGTTTCACTGCAATATTAACTCCTATTGTAATAAACAGTAGCAACATCTTGAACCGAAAGCTTACCAAGAACTGAATACAGCATCCTGCAATCATCTAGACTTATTTATTCTTCCTCCCCTCCCCCCGCCCCTCATTTTTAATGGAGTTTAAAACTAGTAAATCTTTGCTAGTGGCTGTTCACAGCCTTACCATCTATGTATAGAGCAGTTCTACTCATTTCTATATAAGCTCAGAACTCATTAGTGAAAGACAGCCACAAAACAAGCAACTTGGGAATTATCCAGGTTTAGAAAGCTCAAATCGTTTACCTTTCTGGGTTTTTGATCTCTTCCGTTACAAAATTGAGCGTATCCCAACCAGAGTAAGAGAACAAGGCAGAATAGAGTGCGAGGGAAATGTCTCCGATATCAAAAGAGGATCCCTCAAAAGAGTTCTCAAAGTGCGATGAATGTCCTGTGTGTGGAAGAGATGCAATGAAGTACAGGATAATAAAACACAGCAAGTAATTTTTTTCAATTTGGCACACAAATACAAAAAACTCAGAAACCCTAATTCCTTCAAAGCTGCTTATTAAGCCTTTTTTCCAGTTCTACTCTGTGCTTCAGCCATGAGAATAAGCATGGCATTTAAACTACTAAAAATTAAGCTCTGTGGATGATACTGTTCTATAATTAAACACCTAGTTCATCCACAATGGCACAAAAAGTTCAGGAACATTAAGTTCAGACTAAGCTACAAATAACTGGCAATGACATACATTTATAAAATAATCCACTCTATCCTTCTATGTCCTTTTAAATTTTCAATCATTTAACCTATGCAGAAAACAAAGATTACAGTTGATTTTAAATAACTATGACCAAAAAAACCCAAACCACTAAATGGATGTTTAAGTTTTAGCTATTAAAAATAGAACACCGAGAACAATTAACAGAACATAAAATATTATTGTTACTCGAGATAAAATTTTCCCAAGCTAAGAGAAAAAGTGTATGGTTTTTTTGCGCCAGTATTTGTGAGAACTTGTGCCATCTTTTGACTTTAAGCAAGTCAAGACAAGCTCATCAATGGCACTTTTATATATTCAGACTATTTTACATATGCAGACACACACACACAAAAACACCAAATACAGAAAGGTGAGTAACTATGTAACTTCAAAACGTGCCCTGTACTATGCATCCTGAAATGTTTAGACTTCATCAGAACTGGCCAGGCAAATATTTGAGGCCTCTAAAATATCTTCACTTCTTTCACTTTTTTATCCTAATCAGACAATGCTATTCCCTTGGCACAGATATAGGCAGAGTAACTGCTGAGTTAGAAACAGAAGGGAGACAATGTCAAGGAAGTTAGTAGTGAACAAGCTCAGTATCTACAAAACAAGGGATGGGCAGATGTGCTAAGCATTAAATGCTCCAGCATGGTGCTCACATATGCATATTCTTGTTCCATTCACAATAATTACCTTGCTCATAGACTTTCAAGAATAACCCGTTAGAGCAAAGGACACCAATTGCCAGATTGCCAGGGAAAGACCATTACGGCAGCTTTGAAAGCAGGGTAATTTTTTTAAGCTAACACACCAATAAATTCTCCCCAGAGGAAGGGATAAGAACAAAACTAAGTTCAGAATTCCTCTAACCTGAAGGCACAATGCCCAACACACACACAAATCTTAAAAAAATTACCCTGCTTTCAAAGCTGCCGTAA
>JAYKAV010000933.1:956146-967188 GCA_035582835.1 Phoebastria nigripes | reverse complement strand
AAAAAAAAAAAAAAAAAAATCCAAAACCCCATCAACTTTCTAATTCTCAACAGCTATAACAGAACTCAGGTTTGAGCAAAAAAAAGAGCTGCTGTTTCACAAATCTACTTACATGTTCTTACAAATCTATTTTTACTTTAATTTCAGTCACTTTCAGACTTGCACAAAGTTCATTTTGTAAAAAAAAAATTCAGTTGATCTCACTGTAAAGTAGTATGTTCCTTACACAAATTTACAGCTTTCTCCACTCCCATTGTATTTTGCTAGCTCTGTATTTTGCTGTTTCATTTCCTTTATTATTCCATACTGCAGGCTGTAAATTGAACAACATCGCTGAGCAATCAGTTACCTTCTTTTACCCAGTTCAAAGTCAACTGAGATAGAATAGCTTCTCATGATATAATATCATAATAATGCCTAACATTGGTATTATTGGTGTTTTCAAAGTGGCTATATTATGCTCGTACTGAGGCATTTGATAACACATACAGAGGTATTTTACAGTCTTTAGACCAGTTACTCAGTTTAACTGATAAACACAAACCTTTGCTTTAATTTTATAAGCTTACCCTGGCATATTTTAACAAGCCCGGTTATGATGATGACAATAAGAGCAGTGACTTTAGCATAAGTAAATATATCCTGCACCCGTGTTCCCCATTTAACGTAGGCACAATTTATAAATGTTAGAAGACCTAGGGGGGAAGAAAAAGAAAAAAAGAAAAATGAAAAGACTATTTGAACAATATTGAGTTTAATTCATCTTTCAAAGATGTTAAATTATAATCTAAATACGCACTTACCTGTTATACTAATACTTAGGTTAAACTAAGCAAAATACACTGCTACTGAAAACACACTGGTTTAAACAAAACAGTAGGAAACAGATGTTCTAAACACACTGTTTCAAAAGATGGAAGGAAAGACCTTCCCCTTCTCTGATTACATGCCCATTTTCCTAATGTTGCCCCTCATCAGCTGCACTCTGCAACTATCCTGAAGCTAAAGAAACCATTAAATAATTAATTTCAATGTATCAATATTGTTCTGATAAACGAAAGATTATCTAGAAATTCCTTTAGGCAAACATATTAAAATAGTGTGTGAAAAGTTTCTTCCCCTTTCTTGTTAGTCTGAGGATGAGTTCAACATCCATGGAGTATTTGCAATACTGAATATGGTCACAGGCAATTCAATACGCTTTTCCAGTTGTATTAAACTGTATTACTAAGCGAGGTTAGAACAGATCTGACCAAATAACATATGCTTTACAGCTAATGCAACATTAATCTGGATTTTTAAGAACTGGTAGTAAGTAATGAATATTCTGAATATATTCCTCCCTCTATCCCAAAATAAATCAGTGGCAGACCTATTTCACAAGATTGTAATGGAACTTGAAGTGAGACTTTCAGATTGCACAAATATTTTACTAACAGTGGCTGACTAAACTTACTCATATGATCAACTTCCCCAAAAAACACTTTTCAAGCTATTGTTGAAATACATTGTTCTCATGGCTCTCAACATTTTCCTTTTGCATTTATTACTTTTTCCTCAAGTGGAGAGCCAGACAACTTCTGCCTGAACTCAAATGCTGAATATTGAATAGGATTCCCTATCTTCAGTATTCTTTATTGAACAAATTACTAATTCAGTGCCTATTTTTCTTATCCCGATTATCATTACATTATTGATTCCAACCCAGAAGTTTAAATATTTTCCCCAAATCTCTTTTTTTTTCCTCTAGCTAGTAAAAAAGTGGTTATATTCTACTGTACTTTTTATGTCCAAACAGTTTTCTTGTACTATGTATTTTGAATATGCATATAAATAAAAACTAAACTTGATTGTTTAAGGAGTAAGGTAGTAGCAAACCAAAATTAAATGAAAAGATGTGATAAATTATTTCCCTTCCCATAATCCAAGAATAATGTGATACTATTAAGATAAAAATGTACTTAGCACAGTTACCAAATAGAAAAGTAATAATTTTAAAAAGATAACAAAAGAAAGGTAATGATGTCAAAAGCATGGCACTAGTATACTAGACAGTCTGGCCAAGTGGAATAGCTGAACAAGATTCCACTGAGCTTGGCAAGATGAGGGGAAAAAAACAGTTGTATCAAATTTCAAAAGTCAGGACTGCTGCAGCTCCCAAAGAGCCCTCAGGAAAAAAACAACTCTGCTTGGTCTTTGCTCTTCAGTATTAATGATCGGTATTATCTATGGAGTACTTGCTCACAGGGTTTATTTTGGCCATTAATTTTTTTTTTTTTTTTTAAGCAACTTTTGTTGGGAGTAATTATTATTAACTCCTATTTTAGTGAGTTTGGGCTTGGTCTCTACTTCAGATGAAATGCTACTCTGTCTCTGGTAGCTTAAAAGGAAAGATAATCCAAAATCTGAATAAGCAACATCCCCTCCCTCCTCCTTTTACTAAAATTATTCTCTCATGTTTTCTTCAACTTAATCATCATTTAGCTACTTAAAGTTCCTGAGAACTGTCAAGTTTAGTTCTGTAGCACCAGATGCCACTGCCATTGCCAAAATGATTGACAAAGTAATGCTGTATAGCACGAAGACTGATCTCACACTAGATCTAGTATTGTTATTACTACAGTTTAAAAAAAAAAAAAAAAAAGAACAAAAAGAAACCCCGCAACAAACCCGCCCACTCTCACATACAATCTGTACCTAACCGATGTTCAGACTTCCACTCCCAGCAACTTCATTAATGAAGTATTAATCGTATCTAGAGCTGAGGATTTGACACACAACATCAGCCCTGCCAGGCCAGGGAGAAGTGTAGGCTTTAACAGGAACAGCTAAATGAAGTTGTAGAGCAGGGACAACGGTCCCAGCACTGTCACCTAGAGCAGGGCAGAACAAGCATTTAAACCATAAAATGGGCTGTTAGAGTAAGTTGTTCTACCTACATGAGAGTGATCTTGCTGTCACATGCCTCCACTAAAGAAAAAGGCGCTAAATCCCCTCTCTTAGCAGCAAGTGTAGAGGACATCACATTGTCTTTCTACATCTACTATATAATCATTTTAATTGAATCACTTTGTCTTAATTTCTTGCTTTTTGATAAACTGCTTTTTATAAGGGCTAACTCCCTTCAGATGTGAGATACCTTAAATGGAAGAGCAGATTCCTCCCCACTCCTGAATCTGTGCCAGGATACCTTGGGACAGTATCTGTTTAAGGAATGTGAACATGACATTACAGGTCCTTCATTTCTTTTCTGAAGTTGTCACAACACAATGTGGTCACACATTTGGAAGGGAGGAGGGAGACGGAAGGAACAGAACTGAGTAAGCCAACAGATTTTTTGGAAGAAGTTTGTGATTATTCTTCCCACTACCTGGACCTAGACCAGCACATTAGTGCTTTCCCAACAGTAACAAATTAACTTACAAAAATGGAAGGGGAAGCTATAATTTTCACAACTAGTTACAGAGGTCAAATATTTGAAGCACATACTACTGCTCTCTCTCTCTTTCCCCTCTTCTAGTCCTACATAGACAACTGTAATGCGGAACATTAGAGCTATTTCAACAGACTCCCTGTTGCCTCAGAAAGGAACCAGCTAGGAGCAACACATCTCCTCCCTGTAGCATACTGTTGGCAGTAAAAAAGCCTAAGTTCTGTATTAGCTTTATGATAAAAGCATCAGGTCAACAGGAATGGCAGACTCCACAGCACACAGCGACGATGATCAGTACATGACGAAGGATTGCCATACAGACTTTCTAAAATATATTTTTCACTGTTTACTGGAAATGTAAAATACGTATGTAAAATACGTATATAAAATACTTTTAATAGGAAATACCTAAAATTAAGACACACACAATACAACCATTCTCTTGATACAGCAGAACAGTCCTGATTTGAAACACGTGGACAGCTGTTCATATTGACTAACAGAGCTAGCTATCTCATTACAAACATTTCAATGTTTTATGTGCACACAAAATTTCTGCTTTTCAAAAAAGCTTTACAACAGGTACAGCTTTTTGATGTTACTGTTAATCATGAGCATAAAGAATAATCTTGAATGAATGATCTTTTGAAACCCTACCAGAGTAATTACTTAAGCATATCTATACTGAGAAGCTATTGTAAAATAAATTACAGCAGAATTCATAGCGTTAAGAGCTATTCTGCAACAACTCTTAGACCACACCAAGAGTATCTTGAGGTTTGATTTAATATACCTCTCCGAGGGAAAACAAACTTTTTCCCCCATTTTTCCCATGTAAGTAAACTTGGAAGAGTTAAATACCTTGTTCTCCTCCTGAATGAGAAAATGGTAATTCACTGCCTGAATACCTGTAAGTTATTCATGTGCTGGAAATTGTTCTTTTCCCCACTGTAACTCAGACCATTGCAGATTCACTATGCAACAACTCTGAGACTTGGTAGGATTCGTTTTAATAAAAGCTTAACCCTGGATAAAAAATTACCATAGTAAATTTCAAGAAATACTTACATTCACAAGCAGCTGCTATGAGACGGCAAGCCAAATATGGAGGATCACAGGAAGGGAAGAAAGGTTGAACTATGTAGTTAGCAAAGGTGATAGCAATAATTGCCTGACTAGTTGGCTCAACAATTAGGAGTGAGGTCCACAAGCGAATAAAAGCAATGAAGCTCCCAAAAGACTCCAAGATATATGCATAGCTGGCTCCTGACTTCGTAATAGTGGTTCCAAGTTCAGCATAGCAGAGAGCTCCAAAGACTGAAAAAATCCCTCCGATTGCCCAAATTATTAGAGACAATCCGTAAGATTTGCTGTAGATGAGAACTCCTTTGGGAGAGACAAAGATACCTGAACCAATCATGTTGCCTACTATAAGGCTTATCCCATTTATCAAAGATATTTCTTTCTTCAGTTGCATTGTATTTTGGTTTCCATCCTGCATTTCACAGCTGTCACTTGGATCCGTCCTGTCTGATTTATTGACGGGGCTGTATTCAGCCAGTGAACTATGTGACTTCGTACAATCTGTCCTTTCTCCCATTGTGGAAAGACTGTGAATTCTCCACGACTCCAAATCACAATCTAAAACAAAACATAGACAGCTGAAATCATTATAAAGTTTTTTATCCCAGAACTTTCTTGCCAAATCTTCTTTCTACCTTTTTACCCCATGATTTACAAATGTAAATTGAGAAATTCCCTTTTGTTACTTCATATGTGTTCTTACACAAAGGTAAATCCATGCATAGTTAAAATAAACAGCAAAACCAACACACACAGAGCAAGAGACAAATTCCAATATAACTTAAGCTGAGAAAGGAAATTCTACCTTTAGGGTGCAGGGGGAAAATCACCCCAACCAAAAACGTAGGAAGGACAGAATTGAGGGATTCCAATGTTGAAAAGGAAGAAAGAACAGATAGAAGCAAAGTGAGGTGATGCAGAAAAGCAAGCGCTGTAAGACCAAGCTGGAAGTTCTAAGCATGAACATAGATTTATTGCAGTACTAAAAAAATTAATCAAATTATTGTACTTACACATGTAAGTTACGAGCAATCTAGTAAGAGGGTTGCACATTTTATTAACACAGTGTGGGCTCTTGCCAAGGACAATGTGAAGAGATACTTACTCCAGAATCCCCTTGATCCAGCTCTTGACTTTTAACTGATACTACAGTTCATGCCCTCCCCCCTCCACAAAACTGTTCCCAGTTCCCACTGCCTCATTTCTTGGAGTTACCTAACAGTGCAGGCTGTACATGAAAAAACCCACAATAGTTTCAATCCAAATTCCCCCATTAGCTACTGTATTTAACAGTACCTAAGAACACAGAAATGAAATAAACATTTTCCTCTGCTTCAGAATTGACCATTTGGAAAAGAATCACCTTCTTCTCAAGTCTCCAGGAAATTCTCCCGTGCCTTCCAAAAGCAAGTTACTGCTAATAACATTTATTATCACAAGAATATACTGGTAATTAGCAGTAATTCTGAATAAGGCCCATTTTATAGAAGTTCAAGTAAGAAGTAATCTATTCAAGGAACAGTCTTGCATGGAAACCACCTTAAATTGCAAATGTACCTTTGATTACTAGGTGATCAGCTGCATAAAGAATAGGCCCTACATAATTACCAGAATGCACTACCATACATTTGCCCTGCCCCTCATTAAACCCTCGGTGTATATTTCAGCCATTTACTATAGAACAGAAAAATTAAGAAGTCTGGGTCAATTAGAATAAAGTAGCTGACCTAGCAGGGGGAAAAGAAACAAAGGTTTTGCACTTTTTTGGTGTAACACTGATTTTACAAATGGTTTTGTTATTCCAACAATAAACTTGTCAACTAAGAGAACAAAAACCCTGAGTATGGGGATTTTGAAACGTCAGTATGCAATCACCCAAACTATATATATGTCTACGCATCTAGTAACATACAAACATACAAGGTTTTGCTCATGCAGTTAGACGCACACCTTTCTGGAGGGAAACTTAATAATCATACTCTTCCTTTATTATAAAGCCAATACCTGTATACTACAGTACAGAAAATCTGACTTGACATCCCTGAACTAGAATAGTTCTAAAGGTGTGAAAATGATAAAGATTATTTTCAATCAATAAAAAGGTAATTTCTACTGAAATGGAGTACAAATCATTTACTGAAACACATTATATCATTTCTCTCCAACTCATGAATCTTCTAGCTTTTTCCACATTAAAATAGAGACTGTGTTCTTTTAAGTAATGCAAAATGAGATCCTCAATCTGTTTAGTCAGATGCCTTCTGATTTATTTTCCCCTCAATATTTCAAAGAAACACTTCAAAGATGGTTAATTACTAAATACATTTTATCATTTATATACGAGTCAACATCTTATCTAGTGTCATACATACATCACAAGCCATCAAATTTCACACTTTTAATTAGACTAAAAATTTTCAACCTTCCAGAAACTAAACTCCGCTATTTCAGAACTTAAAAGCTTGAGTGTTATAATGAGGCATCTCCAACAAAATTAAACTAATTAGGAGAGAGGGATCCACACAGTTTCTACAGATGAGTGTGCCCAAAACTGCAAAGGAAAACAAAAGCAAATTCAGGTCATCAGTTGTTACTGGTTCTCCTTGTTACTTACTCTTCCATCTGTCCTGTGCCGAATTCATTTGCAACCACATACTGGCTGATTTTCTGTTATTGGTGTAGTAGAGCTAAGTCTTCAAAAAGACATACGGCCTATGAGCTTCTAAGATTATTTGGTTTGCTTTACAAGAGAAAGTTCAGTTAAGACTCTGTAAATTAATATAAATTATTATAATGATCAATTGCAAATATGATGCAATCATCAGAAAGCATAAATGTGTAAAACAGCAGGACAAATAATCAAAGCAGATGTCTTCATGACTAATTTAACTGTAAGAAGTGAATTTAAAGAACACTTGTGACCTGTAGAAGTAACATTCAACTCCAAATTGAGTCTTTTCATTTCTATTTTGACTCGGACAGGACACTAGTTGCAAATATATTTCAGAAGGCAAATCACTCTGGACAAATGTCAGTGGAAAAAATAAGAATACTACAGCTATTATTATGACATCCGACTGCCAGTTTGAAAATATGCCATGTTCATTCTCAACCCCTCCAGCTAAAGGATAAAACTGAGTAATATGCTAAGAATTGACTCATGGATGTAGAACATCATTTTGGTGATAACTACACAGCTTTATGATTTCTTACTCCACATATCCTAATCATAATTCCTATTTCTTCCTGGAAGACCTTTCAAAGTATGACTTGTTCAGAAGCACAAACATGACTTTGAATACTCAAGTATTTTGATGATTTGATTTGATTCAAATTAATTGAATCATTCAAATAAAATCTGATTTGTTCGCACACTGGCAGTTTTGGACTAAGAATCACCCTGATTTACCTCATGGTCCAAAGTTCAGAGGTACATTTAATTACCTGTAACTACAGACCCTGTCACTGTTCAAATGCCTCCACCTCAATTAGCAGCACGTGACTGCAGTTCTATACTATTTTGTTACTGATGACCTTGACTGTTTCTTGCCCTAATCTAGCTTACCCAGGAAAGAACAACTATAATATCCTCTCAGTCTAGCTTATTCTTTCTCCCAATACTCTTTTGTCCTCTCTGAGTCTGCTTTTGTTATTCTGAACTTCAGGTATCTGCTGACAACTAGGATTTGCATGAAGGTATGTGCAAGAGCTCACTCAAGATTTGGCATTTCATTCTCTTCTCTAACCTTGTTTGGTTTATATCCATAAAGCCTTCAGGGCAGGAATTGCTTATTTGCATGAGTCGCATGTCTTACTACACCAACTCTATGACAGAAACAAAACTATTGGCAGGTTTTTTCCTACAAGCACTTCACTTAATCTTAACCGGAACTAAACTCAGCAGCTTTGACTGACTGGGGGGAAAAAAAACCCACCACCTACAAAGGAAGAGGGAGAGCAGAATCTAGAGAAAACTGAAGCTATGTCAAGATTAGCAATATTGAGAAAAACCCACGTATATTAAAATCCATTATTCTGTCACAAGACCATTATTCCTGTGGAAACAGAAGACAGGCTTGGAAGAGAAGAACCAGAGAGGAATAGTATATATTTTCTAAAATACAACAATTCTATAATACTCCAGCTAAAAACACTGTTAGAACTATCTCTAATGCTGCCAGCCTTGCCACAGGACTGCTATGGCTAATGCAGGCTTATGCCTTCATACAAGCTAACACGTGGATTTCCTCATCACTCACCCTTGTGCAATACAGAGTCTTAAACTCTTGTTTTTGCTGATCGTTGCAGCTGTGAGGAATCTTTTTGCTGATATGCATAAGATTTTTTACTGAAATGACACTGTCGTTGATATAGAAAGCTTCGATACAAAACCAGGACACAGTGACCTGAAACGAGGATCACTTCATTGTCTCACCAAAAACATATATTCTGGTAAGGCCTATCACACATTGGCCATGTACCAAAGGAGCTAATGAAGGTTAATGTGCAGTTAGCAAAGTACTAACGCCGCATTACAGGGTGGCCCTCCTTTAAGAGAAGGGAAAGAGGAACCATCCGCCAAGATCCCCTCTCTCCCACTGAGCAGGACAGCAGCTGACCTGTCATTTGTTCAACTTGGGGTGAACCTGCAAGTGGGTTAATGACTGATGTGAAATACCAAACTGCTAAAAACTTACTACGTTTTGCTATACTCTTATACAATACCTGCTCATTAGCAAAGATTTCTACTGTTCTTGCCTCCATCTTCCACAGTTGTCCTGACTGCATAAAAAAGCTCTTGTTGTAACATAGCTTTACATATATACTTTGACTATTCACGCATACCAGCTGTAAAACTCCTATTTCTGAACACAATGATTGGCCCTTCGGCTAAAAGTCAAGATTGCCCTACATAGGCAAACAGCATGAGTCTTCAGGGAGTTAAGCACCAACAGAGCAAAGTTTGTAAGTCCCAGAAATGCCTATTCCTTGCAATGTATATATTTAGGCACCTCACAGTCTGAACATTTAAGTGGGAAAGGCTTAGTGTTGTCCAGTATGTGTTTTTCTTGTTTCTGGTGAGAGAAGAATCATTTCCCTGCCATACATACAGTTAGCAGACAGGAAGCCCTTGCAACAAAAGCAATTCCCAATGTAAAGATCTAAGCTGTTCAACCAAGTCTTTTGTGCTTGCATACACAAACACACCATCTTTAGCGCTATAAAAAACAAAATAAACCTTTGATCAAATAGAATTGGTTGTAACATCCATTTTTTAAAAAGCACAAGGTGTGTTTATCATGTAAAAAGGTATGGAAGAGAAGTTACTGTGTCAATTATTCATTTGATAGTGTATCAGTGATGGCAGTTAAGCCCTGACTATACACACCTGTGCCACAGCTGCACAGGAGATTTTCAGCAAATACACATACTATCCACATGTTCGGACAAATCCTGAATAAGACTGTGAACATTAAATGAGGGAAAGACCTATAATCAGGTCACAAACAGATATTCAACTACAATGTCTCAGAAACTTTTCAAAATTTCCTAAAGTATCAATCTTAGACAAATCCACCTCAGTAATATTAACCTAGATTTTAAACCAAGTCACTTTAAAGTTAGGGAACTGTGCTAGCTACAAGTGGAAAATAACATGCCACTATATCCTTCACACTTCTAATTTATTTTTGTATTTCCAAGGGAAAAAATAGAAGCAAACTCACAACATGGGACTTTGTGGTTGGTAGTCTTGATTTAGACAGAAGTGAGGTTGGGAGTGCACAAAGCAGCTGCAATGAGGGGAACATCTGGTGAAATTTATACAATAAGCCCCAGGTAAAGACCGAAGGGACAATAGTAGAGTTTGTTAAAATAATTTATCTTATTTTTTATGCTGGGGCACAAAAGTGGAAACGTCTCAAGAAGGGGAAAAGTAATGTCAAAACGCGCACGCTTACCTACCAATCTATACCCATGTGTACTCTTTAGCCGTAACTTCCAGTCACACCTAATCAGATTGCATTTAATACATGTCACTTAAAAAACACATAAACAATCAAAATCGCTACCAAATGCCAGTAAGCAAAGACATGCTCGCCTGAGGGTGTTACTAAACCCACTTCAGTTCCCTGTGATAGCTAGTTAACAGAGCAATTATATTTACATGCACCCGCCACCAAAAAACATCCTGTTATAACCCGACCCGAGTACCAACCCTCATAGCCGCCTGCTGCCAAACTAAATAAAACACGTGGCTCCAGAAAACCACCCTCAAGTCGGGATGTGCACGACACGACGGGCTGTCGCCGGCGGGAACGGCGTGAGGCGACCGGCCCTCAGGGTCCCGCCGTCGCGCCGCAGGAGGGAGGATTTGGGGTCATTTCGCCCCTCGGTGGCCGCTCCTCCCTCCCCAAGCGGTGGTTACCCTGTTCTCCTTACAAAACAAGCGAGGTTCAGACATATTTCACGCCTCCTGGACAGCCTCGGGAGGGAAGCGGCTGCCCCGCGCCTCAGCCCTGAGGSG
>JAYKAV010000933.1:893221-956139 GCA_035582835.1 Phoebastria nigripes | reverse complement strand
CSCCTCAGGGCTGAGGCGCGGGGCAGCCGCTTCCCTCCCGAGGCTGTCAGGGCTGAGGCACCCGCAGGTGCTGCCGCTGAGGCACCCTTTAAACAAAATAAATACACGGCATTTGTCGCACTACCACCCCGCACACCTGCAGCTGGCCCGGGGCGCCGAGGCCACCAGCACCGGATGCTGCAGGGGAGGCGACGGCGCGGAGAGGCACCGGAAACCTCCGCGCACGGCGCAAGCTGCGCCGCCGGCAGCCCCTGCGCTAAGCCGGGCTGCCCGCCGCCACGGCAGCCTCCCCAAGGTGGGAAGGAGACCGCGCCTCGCCGCGGTACCGGCCTCCGGGGGTCCCGCGGGACCTCCCCGCCGGCTGTGGTGGCGCGGCCGCCCGCGTTACCTCCGCTCCTGCCGGCCGCGCCGTTGCGTGTCCCGGGGATGCTCGCTCGTTGCCACACGACACGTGATGGCGGCCGCTCCGCCCCGCCCCACGGCCCCGGGCCCGCCGTCGCCTCCCCTCCCCGGCAGGAAACCGCCGCTGCCTCCCGCCTTGTCTGCCTGAGGGAGACGCCGCAGGGCCCGGCCTCCCGCCCGACCCCGCCGGGTTTACCTCAGCGCCGCCGCGCCCTGCGGGTGGGGAGGGCGGCGAGCCTTCGCCCCCGCGCGGAATGGGCGACTGCTTCCCCGGCCTCTTGCCGGGCTGGGAACCATCCTTCTCCTTTTCCTCAGGCGCAAGATGGAGAAGAAGCTTAGCGCTGACGGTACGAAAACGGCGCCTTTTCCCACCCCGGGCTCACTGGAGGAGCCGTGGGCCCGCGGCCTGGCCCTGGGGCTGCCGCAGGTGGAGGTGGGCCCTGCCCTCACCCCGAGGTCCCCGAGGGGAGGTGAGGGCCTCGGGGACAGGGAGCTCCTGTGAGACCCCGGGGCACAAAGTTACACGCACATGAGTTTGCTTGAAAATGAGGGGCCTAAGAGGGTCGAAGCCCTTAAACCTGGTGATACTTTGGGGTACGACTAGTAGGTGGTGTCAGCCATAGTGGATAGGGAAATAAAAAGGGAACCCCTAAAATACTACTGTTAGCATGTACCTGCCCTCAAGAGGGGCACACCCACACCCGAAATTTGCCTCCAACAAAGTACATCTAATGGATCTCTCAAAGTCGTGATTGAAAGTGCCCACTGGTATCTGAAAATAATAGTAAGCAATTTGCTGTTCAGCAGACTTATCTGGGATAGCGTAAGGAAGGCTTTCTTTGCCTTCCTCTATCAGGTTACTAGTTTTAGCATGTCTAAGCCAGGGGGCTGTGGCCCCCTCTTAATGTTCTTTTACTGCCCTTTTCTGCTGTTCCCTGCTGGGCAAAGAGAAGGTCAGTGTCTGGAAAGACAATGGGGTTCAGGAGACGTGATAGTCTCTGTCTTGCTCAAAACAATCTAATTATCCCTCCCCCAGTTCACGATTATTATCTACAGTCTCAAACAGATGAGTCAGAGGTGGATTTTTTTTCAATAGGATATACGAGGGTAAAAACCTTACAGGCAAATAAAAGTTATAAGGCTGTAAAAGAACGGAGAAAGGCAAACTATGCACTGTAATACCCATAAACATGCCAGTAAATGTGATGGTGGAGTCCAGTTCAATTACCACGAGGCTTACACTTCTAATTTCCATATTACTTCCTCTCTCAAAGCTTGTTGGTTTTACCGAGGAGGGTTTTCTTGCTTTCGTTGTCACAGAGACAGTCAGCATACAAAGCGGCTGCTGCCCTCCTCTATATCTCCAGATATTCCTTACATTGTGTTTGGACAACGAGTAAAGAAAGTCGTCTTTGTTAAAAGTTGGCTTTTTAAGTGCACATATGGGACAGAACTACATCAGACTTAATTTCTAAACTATACAGCGCCATAGCAAAACAAACTGTCATTTGCAGGTCATAATCTGAAGGAGCCTGATCATCTCAACTCTTTAATTATCTTTGTTTCAACTCTTTGTTTGGCTTTTGTCGGGTTTAGGTCTTGTGCAAGTACATGTAGAGGTAACTACACTAAATCTATTACCTCCTAAAACTACTGACAATGTTGCAAAGCAGCAAACAAAACCAGTCTGCCTTCTTCTGGGAGCTTAACAGCCCTGATGCATGACTTCTTTGTTTTTAAACCACTTACACAGAACTGATAGGAGATAAAAAAACGTAGAAGACATCCTCGGAATATAACTCAAATTTGTACAATATGAAACTAATCGATTGCCGTTATAAAGATAACATGAACCAGAAAGCAGTTATTAGATGGTAATAGTGTTTAGTCATTGTTACAAATATTGATAGAGCTCTCTTTTCTGTAATACTAACACGGCAGCTTTCAGGTAGACGGATACTTGCAATGGTCGTCTCGCACATTAATCAAAAAATGGATTGAGTGTGAATGTAAAAGATGCAGCTGATTTCAGCTGTTGCTAGACTGCCTTTTAAGCTCTCTCATAAATTGAATCTACCGGAGACAACATGCATTCCTCCAAAAAATGGACTCATAAAATGTGAGCTAATTATAAATTGCCTTTAGGAACAAGAAACGGGTGAGAGCTGAAAAGACACAGGAAACAAATTATTAGGCATATGCTGGAAGTATAGACGATGACATTTTATTTTAGAACCTTGAAAAAGATTTACTGGAACAAATACCCATTTGGGGATTTCAAAATAGAAGTTCACCCTTTGAATTCTGAAAACTTACAATACTGTAGAGGTTGGTATGAGAGACCCAAGTTAGGACATCATCGTAATGCTAGACGATGCTCCTAAAGTGTTTGCAAGTGACCAGAAGCAAACTTCACAATAATCATCCAAATAAATATTTTTGTCCATTTTGGCAAGGTTCATAACTTTATAAATTACTTCTTCAATTTTACTATGGAAGTGAAATGCAAGTCTGGACTCCTTACTTTACTACTTCTCTTGCTACAAATTACCTCTACAAACTGTATGCCTCATCCCTGATCCTTAATAAATGGCCACTGGTAAGTTATGTTTATACAGGACTGTGCATTGTCTAAGAACTAGCAGAGAAAACCTAAAAAAAGACTTTGTTTCTGCTAGATTTTATCTGATACTAATTTATCAAGTTAAGATCACATCTCTTTTAGCTAGTGAGAAAAAA
Source organism: Phoebastria nigripes (assembly GCA_035582835.1). Lineage (NCBI taxonomy): Eukaryota > Metazoa > Chordata > Aves > Procellariiformes > Diomedeidae > Phoebastria > Phoebastria nigripes. Next base: position 952,998 of record JAYKAV010000933.1, on the reverse strand, counting down.
GTCAAACTGAGTTTTGGTAAGTCTGTGAGTTTTGCCCTATCTGCTTTTTTTTGTCTAACTAATATTTCCACTTAAATACATCTTAGAAGATGTAATTCAACTCAAAAAACTTGAAGAATAAACAGATTAAATACCCCTAAACAAACCAAAATTGAACTTGCATCAGACTAAAGGAAACCGAATCCACAGGATATTCATTAAACGGTTTTAGAACATGACAGAGCCAAGGTAAAAATTGCTGCTAAATCTAAGTGAATCTGAAGCCCAATCATCAGCTTTGTGCTTGTTAGCAAATTAATTCTGGTGTGCAGGGTGAGTTTAAGCATATCCTTACTGCATAAGTCCCCCAAGAATGTGTTGCTCATGCACTTAATTCATGGAAGAATGAGCATGCACTGTGAGCTCCTTAAAGGTCAGCATTGAAGGTGTGTTGTGTGTATGTAAGTAGTACTCATTGCTACATGGAACTTATGCTATTAACTATCATGGAGATGTTGCTTCCAGCCATGTGTTTGGGGGTTTATGTTGGTTCCTTTTGAAATTTTACCATACAGAGTCAGTCTTGGGACCACTTTCATGCTTCTTTTGAAATGTACATTCTGTGGACACAGGAGTTATTCGTAGGCATCGTAAAATGATTTGGGACAGTAAATCTGTGGCTTTAGCCAGATCCCAGCAAATGACAATTTTTGTAGTACTTAAAAGCAGAGATTCTTTTTAGTAGTTTTCAACCTTCATCATCCCAAACAACACAGTGTCAACCATGTACTCTGTAGTCTTTCAGGAGCAACAGGAAAAGTTCAAAAATGAGTGTCAGTGTGTGCCTCTGTTTCTTTTCTTTAGTTAAAGCTGAGTGACTTTGTTTACAAAAACAGATTAGCTGATCTTTTGCACCTTCTTTTTATCTTCCTCTTCCCATCATACAAACTTCTATGGTAGGTGGTTTAAGCCGAGTAAGTATTACTTAAAAATGAGAGTGACTACAAGCACCAAAATGCTAGGCAATTAAAAAAAGAAGTCTAAATTTAGGCTTCTAAATTTATCTTCCTCTGCTCCTAGCTGCATGTCTCCTCCTACTCCACTGCCTTTCAGCATTTGACTGGCTCTGGCACTTGCCTGGCCCCCTCTGTGAGGCAGTTCTGCTCACTAAGCTGGCAGAAAACAATACTTTTGTGGAGGTTAGTTTTTTACTATCATAATCACAAAAGTACAAATGTGGAGTAAGCTAGAAGCAGAGAGAAAAGGAAGAGGAGGTGGTAGTGGAAAACATCCCTTTAAGGACCAGAAACTGTGGGATGGCTCTGTCTTGTCCAACTGCACTCCTATTTAAATACTCTGAAGATTAACGTTAGGCCTTCTTTTATAGAAAACTTGGCTTCTCTGTACCGCAACTTTTTAAAAACAGACTGTAAAATAAGCTTTAACATCCCATCTTTTAATTTTATTTTTCCTACCTGGTTCCGTTGCCTGTCAGGTACCTTTTCCTTTTCACTGCCTCATCCACTCTCATCAAAATTTATTATTTGCTTATACATATCTTTGTTGCACATGATTACAAGCTCTTTTTCTTCAGTGCTGTCCATGCTGCAAAGCAGAAGTGGAAAAATATATCTTCTAAAGTATGGACAAGTTTTCAAATGTTATCAGTAAAACTTTGCTAGGAGAGCAAAGAAACAACAGCAAAAAAATCCAAATCTTCAGATAAATTTCAAAGGACTCCAGTATTTTTTCAGCATTATTTTGATTAATGCCCCGAACTTTCTATTTCCATTTTACTTTTTTTTTGCTACTGTAATCTTCTCTATTACACGTGGAATGTGCAATACGTCATGTTTTTCCCAGTCAATTTTGGGGGTTTGTTTGGAAAAAATAATCCTTTGTAGTTATTTTTAAATAAATGGTTTGACTTAATTTTTTAGACAACTAAATCATTCAACTCTGAGACCCTACCCTTTGATGATACAAATTGTCTTATCTATGTTGAATTACCTTCATAAGGATCTGGCTATTTATTAATGAGATTGGGTGAATCACTGGCGTCATTTTCTTGGAAAACAACATAGGAGTTAAAATCATTGTTTCACCAAGACTTAAAAAGCTGCAGGGATTTTTAAAGATAATGCTCTTTGTCCATGTCTGTTTTGAAGGCTAATAAAAGTGATTATGTATAAAAACAAGCTAAGGAGGATTTCTATCTGTAAAAAATAGCTTCTTAAGAATAAATATTTTGTTCTTGTTTCAGGTCCCAAATTAGTATGTGGGTATGCATAGATTGTGAAGTCCTTAGCGGTAGCGTTTGTAACCCAGTTTCACAGTATTTAGATAAACTTCTTTTGGATGAGGCAGTTTGAAGACATCTGTTGTTTTTTTTATATTATGCAACTCTCAGCCTTCTAATACGACTGCTCAGACTTTCTTCAAAACAGCAAAATTCCTTTCTGTTACAGATTCCGCTATATTATTGTCAGTCCTTTTTTGATAGACTTTCTTCACTTGTGGTACCTCTCTCTCTCTCTGATTAATTCCAGGAGTATGGAAGCTTAGAAGATTCTGATAATACTCAGCAGTAGTTACATTGATACCGTATTTGCAAGCAGCTAGTTAGTAGAGGCTGAAGCCAATGTCATCATTTTGTTTGTATTATCATGCTGAGTCCAAACTTTGCAATTTAAATTCAACCAGATGTTCCTTAGCAGAGCTACTTTGAATGCAGCATGCTACAGTACAACTCTCTCAGTACTGATGCCACTGATGCATATTTGCTTTCAGTGCACTCCTGTTACTTTTCTCCTAATTACTGAATTACCCTGAAATGTTTGTACAATACAAATAAATTTGTACCTTTTATGAAAGAGTTCCCTCCCATTTTATTTAGAGAACTTATAATAGCACAATACTTTACAGTGGTGGGAACAATTGTTGGGTGAACAGATGATAAGGACAGCCTTTATTCCCAAAACATTCAGACTTCTGCAGGATTCTGTAGTTGTATTAGCTCCAAATTTAGGCTTTAAAAGTAAAGTTTTCCAAAACATAAACCCAAAGACCTTTCTGTATAGATTCCCACACAATGTATGCAAATCAAATATGCCTATGCATGTTGACCTGAATTAATACATTTTGCCTATAAAGTGAACAGACTAATGTGTGCTCCTTTAGACACGTGGAAATAGTGACAGTTAAACAAGTACTAATTCTGAAGTTTATATAGCATAGGCATTCCTTGTAAAATAAACAAAACCATGTTGTTTCACAAATACGAGATCAGAACCCCCTTGAAGTTTTTGCTGAGTACGTGCCCAAGACTGCATGTTCCATGAGTAAGATTTTCAGAATGTCTCAATATTTAAAAGTACACCGTAAAAATTGAGATGTAAAATACTTTAACGTTAAGAGAGTCTTGAAGATTAGGGAAATTGCATTTTATTGAAACACGGGAGGATTTATTGCCAGTCTGCTTGCCTTTGCAATAAATAGGATAGCCCTATTAATGGATTTAGTCTTTTGTCTGCCAGCACAGTTGTTCCAATTTCTAATCCATTCTTTGCTAATATTAGAAGTTATTCAGCCCTAAAATTAAAATTATGGTTGGCTTTGCTAACTTTTCAGAAATGATTTCTCAGCAGTCTATTTGTGTGTGTTTTGCACTTTGCTCCTTTGTTCCACACTTGGCTCTTGATTACTTGGTGCATACAGCGTCCCACAGAGCAAATCGTAGTGGACTAATTAAGAACTACCAAGAGTTTCCCAAGTTATGCAACATCCCCACAACTATGAAAAGCCTTTTCAGCTTCCCAATCACATACTGTGAAGTGCCATAAATCATACTTTTGAAAACACTCAAAGCTGTGCTGCGTGTACTTATAGGTATATTTTAGTTCCAGAAGAAAGTAGTTACTTTTGTTAAAGTTTACTGCTGGTTTTTTTCAGTACTATTTTTATTAGCTTAAATCCCACAAGCTAAGAGCATTTTGAATACCAGTAATGTTGATTTAATGAGACATGATCACTTATGCAACATGGGTGATACTGTCTTTACTTTCACATGAATCTGGAAGAATAAGTGAAGTGAGAGCAAGCACTTGGGCTTCTGTGTCAGAGCTCAGGCAGTATGATAAAGGAAACTAAACCTCATGGTTATGGGTGTCATATTACTATTTGTGGAGGTCAGGGAGATATTTTTACCTCGGTGTCACTAGTATGGGAAAACTTGGAAGACCTCAGCTTATTTTGAAACTGTAGGAGATGGCCAGGTTAATTGTTAAGATGGGTCATCAGTGTCATCTCACGCAACAAACTTTACCATTGGAGTCCTGTAAGTGTCCTCACCTCACACTTAAATCGGTTGATCACGTAGGTTGCTCAGCGTCACACTACATAAACAACTCTGTATTTGTCCTTATTGCAAAGGACAAATTTTCTTACTGAAGTGTTGTATCACTGGAGAAATTGTTCTTTTGGATTAGTCTATGCTGGAATAATGTACGTTATAGTTGCCCATAATTTTTTGTCATTAAAACAAAAACCAGACAGATTTACATTAGGTGGTTGTACTGAAACAATCAGAAGACAGCTGCATTGCACGCTTGTGGAGTTAAATCCAGTATATACTGTAGAGTAACATTACAGCTATGAAATCCTGATAATTATATTTTATTTTGTTCTTTAAAAAGGCTTCCTTTGTCCAAGAAAAACCATCTGTGATTAAATAGTCAGCTGTAAAAACAGACAAGAAACATCCTCTCTACATGCCCAAGCATACCTTAAAGTAACAAATCTGTAGTGAACCTTTACCTCTGCAGTTGTCACTGTGCACAGTAATTGGTACAGTTATTTGGCACTGTTATAAGCAGGAGAGGCCTGGCCACAGTGTGTGTACCTTCTCTTGCTACGGAAGATGAACAAAAGGAACGCTGAGCAAGAAGTGACAGCTTTCACTGCTGGGGGCTAGTTTGGGTGAAGAAACTGAGAGTTGCCATTGAATTTAAAAAAATAATTGTCTTAGACCAGCTAAGAACGAATTGAGTTGCTATATTGATATACTAGTAATGGAATAGCAGAAAACATTCCTACTAAACACATTAAAATAAAATAAAATGCAACAGCTGAGGAGTTCAAACCCAATTATTTGTCTCATATAGAAAATGAAATAAAAAACTATCCAATTTGGGTTTTGAAAGACATGATAATATAAAACAGCATCCAAATCTCTCTTCTCTTGAATATTTCATTAATTCTATACCTAATTGAGAGATTTCTGTAAAACAAGTAAATCTGCAGCTTTGAATACCAGCATACAATTGATTTTAGTGGAGAGAACAGGTTTTAGCCAGAGATGCCAGACTGCATTTGAACCAGCTCTGCAGGAGTCAGAGCAGAAGGGAGGAAACAGGAGTATTGGCTTGTTTTGCAGAAAGCTTCCCTGAGTTGAAATATTTCTTTGGCTGTAAATCTTTTTGTCTCATACAGGGTTTAGTAAAACTTGTCTGAGACATGCAGTCTATCAGAAAAACAATCAAAATTTCTGTGTGAGGTCATACCAGTTCAGCACAAATAACATTCTTTTTTTTTTTCCCCATGATTTTGTTTGCGTTTTAACGTTGTATGTCGTAAGTTTTTCTTTATGTTCCTGTGGTTTAATGCAAAAAGAGGGAGGAAAATATATTAATGAGAATAAAATCCCATTGTAAAAATAGACAGAGGGGAGAAGAGAAGATTCAGGGTAATAAAGAATCTTAAATAGTTTTAATTAATTTTTCTAAATGAAAAAGATTATATGTTTTAGTGGCACTCTCAGCAAACATTGAAGGGATTGACAGAAATCTTGCTTGATAAAGATTGGCTTTTAATAAAGATGGAAAAGATTTTCATTGTATTTGAGGGAAGATGACTAAGCATCATCTGCAGAGAAGCAAAAAAGTAGGAGCACCTTCTTTTCTTTTTAGAATTCACAGAAACACTGTGGAGGGTGGAAATAATCCCCAGGGCTCTTTAATTCAGGTTTTCTCTATTCCATCTTCCTGATAGCTGACTTTCTAACAGGCACATGACTTCACAGGTAGATTTTAGTGAAATAAATAGTGATTGAGTTACAGGGCAGTTATAAATATTCATGTTATGTAACTCCCAGCAAAAAGACATTAATTTCTCCCTTAAATCACTTTAAACATTTGTATTTTGCATAAATAAACTGAACAGGCTGAGGGAAAAGGCTTAGCAAATCACTGTTGTTTATATTAATTTTGTCAACTAAAGAGCTCTTGTTCAKGTAAAAAAATGTTCCATGAATATTGCTAATTGCTCTGCGTGTGGGAAAGGAGACTTGTCTTCATAACGGCCTTTAACTCTTTTTGAGCACCTGCTTGAAAGCCACTCCAGAATCATAAAGCCGTAAGAACAGACAACTAGTTGATACCACGTCCTCTGTTTCATCACTGCATGTTCACTACCTCTGCTCCAGACTCATATCTTCCCTTCGCCTCCTCTTTGCTAGACCAAACAAACACAATTTTATCAACTTGTCCTTACACGTCAGGTTTCCTCACTGCTTATCAGCCTTCCTCTCTCTTCTGGGCTCTCCTCAGTCCGTGCTTAGAGCTGGATACTGTTTTCCAGCTAAAACATTGCCAGCGTGGAATGGAAAACAATGGTTATTTCAGCACCTTGCACACATGCAAGTGAACGTGGCAGGGACTCACCTCACAGTGTTTTCCTTCTAGTTTCCTGTTCTTTTGTGACAGGACGCTATCACAGCACATGTGAATGGCATAAAGACAATTCTGTTGGGAACATATTTTGCAGCTATTCCAAGGTCAAAAGTCTCATACATTTGTGTTTGTTTTTTGTTTTTATTTTATTTTCCAGATACATTCCTTAGTCAATTCTCTCAGCTTTTTTCCCCCAGGTAACATTCTAATGAGCTGAAAAAAAGCTTTGAGCCCTTTTCGGTCAACAAAGGAAAACAAATATAATGTTGGTAGTCATTCTGTTACCTAATATGAATGCTTTTCCTTGAAATCTAAAGAAAGGACTAATTGTACGGAACTTGCTGGAGTACAGCCAGGTTACTTCTGAGAGGGTGAAATTCAGCTGCGCTTTCTGCTCATATGGATATTGCTGTTGCTATGTGGAAAGTTCAAGACCAACATTTGGAAATAGGTGTTGCAATACTTTGGGATGTTATCACATTTCAAGGGGTGAAGAAGTTTTTGTTCTAAATCACTGCTATTTAATTCAGCCTGGTTGAAGGAGTCCACAGTTTGTTCAACCGATGCATCTCTTCCTTCTGTGGAAGAGGAAAGGTCTAAAGCCCAGCAAAGATGGCAGTTTGAGGCTATAGATCTCTGTAACTCTTACTTGGGATGTATTCTCGGCAAAGAGAAATAAAGGCAGGAAATAACAAAACACTGATCACAAATTTCTGTCCTATCAGCACAAGAGCTAGAAATAGTACGTCTGAGCTTCTTGTCTACCATTTTTGTCATGTTGGGATTAAGCAAAATGCAATGCTGCAACTACCAGCAGCCTTTCTTTTAACACATACTGAATTTAACTGTACAATTAATGTATTCTTGTAGCTATGCTAACTTTAATGTAACACAAATAACTCATTAAATATGTTCTTTGCAGACCTTGTCAGGTAGTTTAATTTATGGTGGACTTGACTTACCTTCAAAATCCAGGAGTTTTGTTTAACTCGGCTGACATACCAGCTGTCAAGTCAACCGTGCACTCAGTAAAGGGAATGTAGTACCAGGCAAGGCAAGCAAGGGATTACTTCCTTTGATAAAATACAAAATCAAAACTATGCTAAGGCCTTTTGAGCTCCAGTATAACATTTTGCAAAGGGGGCAGGAAAAGAATGAGAGGGAATATAGCGCAAGACAAGATTTCTTCATGGTAAAACACCCCAGCAGTCTTAGAAACAACATATATTACTGGAGGAGAGCACAGTTAATAGCTGCATAGCACTATAATCAATAAATAGCAGTAAAGAAACCTGAAGTCTCTATGCCTGCCTTGATGATGGTTGGGTCCTTCCCTAACATACCAGTCCCACAAGTATTTATATATGCACTTAACTTTCCTTACAAATTTTCACATGAATAGCTCAAGTGAGTAAACCTGTGCAAGCATGAAAATGTTCACAGGGTTATGTAGAATTCAGACCTGAAACAATAAAATAAAAATCCTTGAGGTTTAGTATGTTTTGGTTAGTGCTTTAGGTTTTGTACATTTTAGACTACCTATCTGGTATAAAATTCTTCTGTGTACATTAGCAGTCCATTAATGCACTTTTAAAAATTTTGTAGATTAGTATTTTATGAATATGTACTTGTTGTCTTCCTCTGTTGTTCTCTGGAACTCTGTTTTTAACAGGCACTGGTGACAACTATTGAGTGATATTTATAGCTTTGTTTGTTTTGCTCTCTACTGGAAGGACTAATCTCTTAGACATTTCATTCCAGTACCTCAGATTAATTTTCCACAAATTAACCTCAAACAAATTCTAGTTCTTACATTGCAGGAAGTATCCCAGCTAAGATAAAGGTGTTGTATAGATAGAAAAAAGGTCAAGGGACAGTCAAGGGACAGTCATCTTTTTACAAGTCAGCAAAAGATAGCTGCAACCAGCATCAAGGTAAAAAAAAAAATTACAATCAAGACAGAAAAATAACCATCTGCCTACTCCACTTACTGTTCCTTTAATAAATCTAAATAGCTTCATAGAATTTGAATATGACTTATTATTTTTAACATCTATTAATTCTAGTTTTGTCTTTTCTGAGTAACTGCAAGAGAGAGTTTTACTAATCACTTTGTATGGTCAGTCCTGAAGTGACTTCCTTTTATTATTACCTTTGCTGTTTTCTAGAGTTACCCATGTTTTATATTTCCTTCCTGGGACTCTAGACATTCTTCAGATTCAAGCCTTGTTTCTTTCCATAGATACTAAAGAATGGTTTGATTCTTCTATCTTTACTCTTACTCAGTGTCATTTATTCTATATTGTTTTGTGATATTAAGAGAACCGCAGAACAGAGGCAAGGACAACAAAAACCTTAGCTAATGAACTAGCTTGGATACAAGCAGAGTACCATAAGCCTTAAGCAGTTTGATATTTCACATCAGTGATCAACACATTACATTAATGTCTTTGTTACATAGCCAGCACATTATAGGCCTTATAAGAGTATGTATTTTTGGTGAGACAAAATGAAATTATGCTAGTTTCAGGTCACTATATTCTAGTTTTGTATCAAAACTTTTTATATCAACAGCAGTTTCATTTCGATAAACTCGTAGCATCCCTTCAAAATACCACACTTAAAGATTCCCAACAGCTGCAACTGTCAACAAACCCCAAAATTTAGATGTTTATATTACACAAGGGAGAGTTATAAGGAAGTCTATGTATGTGGCTACATCAACTTAACTATGTTTATAGCAAGTAGCATAGCTAGTTATGACTGCTTTTAGCCAAAGTATCAATACAAAAAATCTCAAACTCATGCATTGATTTCAGTTGAGCAAGGTGGCAAAAATCTGATTGTGGATAGAGTTAATTATTAAATATTTAAAGAATTCTATTCAGGCTCTTTTGAACATGAAGTAACAAATTTGCCTTTGTTTTGTAATTGGTTACAAAATTGGTCTTCTTGGGTTATCTTTTAAAAATTTGGGTAAGCATGATAGTAGTAGATCTAACTCTAAGATCACATCCTATTACAAATACTTAAATTGGAAAGCTAAATATGAGGAGAACAAAAATCTGTCTGGAAAAACAGATAACTTGTGCTCCCACTGGTTTGATGCCAGTTCTGCAGTTAAAAGTTAAGACTGGGCTTAGGTCTGGCATAAAATGATATTCTCAATTAGGCAGCTGTTTCAAGAACAGAGCCAAAACTGTTCTATGTCAAAAACATAATGACAAATATCAGCAGAGCCTGCCAGCTGGCACACCTTTCACAGAAGTATAAAGTGTCCAACAGAACCACTGAATAGAATAGTTTTTGAAAGCTGATAATTAAGTTTCAACAATATTGCAAGTTTCCCTCTTAAAAGTCTGTAAATATTTCCTGCAGGTGAATGATTATCCGTTTTACTCTGATTATTTTATGCCTTCTAAACAGGCAAAACACCATGACAGCAGTTCTTTTCCTCACAAGCAAGACATCCTTTTTTAGCAGAGACTGATCTAGTCTGTTGAAAGTTCCCATTTAAAGCGTAGATTGAAAAAAATTTCAACAGTGAAATAGATGTTTAGCTCCTTTAATAGGCAAACATTACATTTGCAACATATTCTGATAGACATTGCTTTTAATTATAACAATATATTATCTCAAGGCAGTCTTAAAGCTTAATGAATTTATGTGTAAAAAAAACGTTTATGGTTGCAGCAGCATTGTAGTATATGATGTAACAAATTTGTTATATCTTGGATGTGCCTAGAAGGCACATCATCACTGTATTTAAAATTGCAACCTGCCAAACTACTGAATTCAATAAGCAGTTTGAAACTGCAGAGAGAATAAATGCAACATAGGGAAACAGAGTAATGTGGTTTTGCATTTGAAATACTTGTAGATGTAAAACAAGTTCTCATGTTAATCCACTGCCATGAAGCTTGAAGGAATCCCACTGTGCCTTCAAAAAACCAGCATCTTATATATCCTCATTTTCATTATAATAAAATAATCTTACTACTTTCCTTTGCAGTTCAGCAGAACCACCGTATCAAATGATCAGCTTGGCATCTCTTCTTCCTGGTTTAATTTTGCATTTGAACTCCAGATGTACTTAGAGAACTACATGGATGTAAGGTATGAACATTTTTCCATTTAGTAAATACTTTAAGCTCCACCTCTCTGAAGTGCTGCTATCAGTGCCCCATTTTCAGAGCTTATCACCATTTGTGAGTGAAAATAAAATAATTTATATAGAATCATAGAATCAGAGAATAGTTTGGATTGGAAGGGACCTTTAAAGGTCATCTAGTCCAAGCCCCCTGCCATGGGCAGGGACATCTTCAACTAGATCAGGTTGCTCAGAGCCCCGTCCAACCTGACCTTGAATGTTTCCAGGGATGGAGCATCTACCACCTCTCTGGGCAACCTCTGCCAGTGTCTCACCACCCTCAGCGTAAAAAATTTCTTCCTTATATCTAGTCTAAATCTCCCCTCTTTTAGTTTAAAGCCATTCCCCTTTGTCCTGTCACAACAGGCCCTGCTAAAAAGTTTGTCCCCATCTTTCTTATAAGCCCCCTTTAAGTACTGAAAGGCTGCAGTGAGGTCTCCCTGAAGCCTTCTCTTCTCCAGGCTGAACAACCCCAACTCTCTCGGCCTGTCTTCATAGGAGAGGTGTTCCATTCCCCTGATCATTTTCGTGGCCCTCCTCTGGACCCGCTCCAACAGGTCCATGTCTTTCTTGTGCTGAGGGTTCCAGAGCTGGACGCAGGACTGCAGGTGGGGTCTCACCAGAGCAGAGGGGCAGAATCACCTCCCTCGACCTGCTGGCCATGCTTCTTTTGATGCAGCCCAGGATACTGTTGGCCTTCTGGGCTGCGAGCGCACATTGTCGCATACGCATAATATAAAATTTCTAAGTTTTACCTAAGGCCCTGTTGAAGAAATATGTCTTGATTCTCTTAAGCCTTTCACTCTAGCAGCAGGCTCAGATATGAGCTCAGTGAAAGGCAGTAATTTTTTTCTTCTCATCCAGTACCCTGTTTGCTATCCTTATTTGGAAGGATTTAGTAACAGCTGTTCTTCCATAGTGTGACCTCCAAAAAGTCATGATCCATTTTCCTCCCTTCTAAAAAAATCAAGGAAATAAGGTGTCATCTGACTTGAACTATATTTGCTCTGGCACCCATTGCACTCCTCCCATCTCTGAGGTCCAAATTAGAATTTGTATATACCATTTGTTATACTTGGTAATTTCTGCAGGCAGTGGTTGACTTGACCTTTTAATCCAGTGAGCTTTTTCTACTAGAGGACTAAAATCATGGGCTGTAGGAAGGATTGACTTCAGTCAATGGGTTATAAGGAATTAACATGAATCATTGCCATTCCAAATTACCAGTGCTCTGATCCATGTAACAAACTGCAAAAAAATTAGTCACAACAACAGCCTGTTTACCTTAGAAAGACAGTCTGGGCAATGGCTGCCTCGTCCCAGAGGACTACATTTAGTCACTGAAAGTGCAGTCACTACAGCCTGTGCTGCGCTCTCTCCAAGGCAAAGGCAAGTGTCCAACAATGCCCGAGCACGGCCAGTCACTGTGGGGTAAGAGGTAATTGTTTCATAATCCATTCGGGACAACGTTTGCTGTGAGCGAAGGACATCGAGGATGTGGTTGAGACGTCCTTCTGTCATGCAGCTCAGTATGGTCTGTCTCTGGCAGGCCAGTATTTGACAGCAGTTTCCTTTGCAGCAAGGATCTTGAGTGAAAAGGAAACAAAATGAGATAAACTAAGTGCTCTCTTCTTCCAGAAGTTGTTAGCAAGTGATAGCATCAACACCAGAAATATAAACTCAGCAGAGGAAAGGAATAGGAAGAGTTAGTTTATTTGCATTCGTTGTTCAAAACTCGTCCAATGTACTTTCATCTTTTGTTCAAAACTCTGATCATGAAGATAAGATTACAGAAAGTAAGTGTTTCTAAAGATTATCAAGTGCTCAGATTGTGTAAGGGGAGGAGATTTTCAGGTCTTGCACTGTTCATGTAGCACCTGCATCAAACTTTATGCAAAGCAGCTTGGCTCGACGTAGATGAGAAAACTTTGTCCTGTAGAAAGTGGAAGAACAGATAATAGGTAGTTCAGGGTAGGACTGTTTGAAACCTGTGTTGTGAGACTGGGAACTTGAATATATGTCAAAGCCAAACTAGTAACAAAAATAATACTCTTGGCAAAATGATCAAGAACTTTGGATTCTGTCTCTTTTCACAAACTGATTAGAATAACTAGTACTGACATTAGGGTTTTTAGTGTACAGTAAATACTGTACACCAAGAGAAAATTAATAACCAAAAGCCATTGTTGCTTTGGAGACCATGCCTCTGTCATTCTAATTTCTGATTGTTGCCAGTAGAGTTGTGTGATGAACTTTTCCTGCATGAACTAGTCTGTTGATTTATCCAGAAATTATGTCATCACTCAGAAGTAAATTGAAGTGGAGAAGGATGGCCAGTTAGATGCGAGAACTGTCATAGGCCAGCTTGCAAAAAGTTAGCAAGAAGCTTTATGAGCTTTTTACCTACAGGCAGAAGCAGGCTTCACAAATCAGAAGCTGGCCTTTTCTGCCTCTGTTCAGTAGGAAAAACTAAGACCATGTAAGTAAGGAAATGAATGGTCCCCCCTCCTCCTAGTCACCTGTTTCTGTAGTCAATAGCTATTTCTGTAGAGGTATAGAATACACAGCTCAAAATGACAAAAAAAAAATTTCCCAGACTTAAACACCTAATGTCTTTCACATTCAATGTGTGCTATATTTTTTGTTTTTTTATTATGGTCTTTTCAGAACTCAGCCTGAATATGACCCTGGAAAAGAACAAGCCAATATTGTCAGTGGCTAATGCCTGAACTTCTGAGAACATAGGAGCAGCTATAGGCAAATAGGCTCATGAGACATTTGTATCAAGTTTGGAGGAGTTATTACACTAAATACCTGAAAATGTTCACAAAATTTAGAGAGATCTGTGTCCTCCAAACTTTTAACAGTTTAATCACCAAAATCTGGCCAAGGAGAATATTGCCACCTCAAACTGGCAGTGGGGTCTTACCTGTCACTGCTTGTTCAAGGTGCATAGGTTGTGGTCTGTGCTTAAGAGCCAGTGGTGGGTCTTTATGCTGACTCCTTTCTTTGCCTGCAGTTGAACCGGATAAAGGAATTGTGCAAAAGGAATTTGATTTTCTACTGTCAGAGCCTGGGTGATCTAGAAAAAGTTTAAGATGAGTAAGATGAGACCCTTGAATTGAACAACAACAGAACATTATACATATATCAGCCACTGCAGAGGACTGGAACTGAAGTGAAAACTAACTTGAGCACACTTATTACTAGCTGTTCTTTGGGCCCTAGGAATACATCATTATTCCTAGGAAGATTTTGGCATATATTACTACACACATCTGACTTTTTCAAACTGTCTGTAGGAATTTGTTTCTGAAGTTAGAGTTCTATTCTGTCCGTAAGTCTGATGCTATTGATCAGAACTAAAATACTTGGAAATGTGGATGTTGCTATCAGTGAATTGACTTCCTATGGCTCAACTTTTGTATCCAAAGGCATGAGGAGTACAGAAAAAGCTTTTAAGGAAATATATCACTTGACAAAAATTTAAACACTTTGACAGGACAAATCCACATAGGAAAGGCAAAGGAAGTTATTTATGTAGGAATGGTGATTACCAGGAATCATTCACATGTTCCTGGCAACATAGTCTTTTTAAAACATATCTCCTTTTCTTATTAGCAAATTACAAAAAAGCAGTTATTCCTTGTGGCACAAGGCAGTGTGGTTCCCAGGAGGGACTTGTTCTGTCAAAAGCAGCAGGCAGTATTTGATGTGCGAGGGAAAGGCAGCTGTACATTACAGGTCAGGGTTCTAAAAAAATTTACCAAAAGAGGCTTTTTGATTTATACACTTAATCAAAAGGTATTATGGCACCTCTGGTTTTCTGCAGTGAACTCGTGCTTCAGATGATACCAGTAGAGGGTACAGCTGTACTCTGAGAAGGGACAATTTTACATGGAAAATAACATCTGTATATGGAACAACTGCTAATATTTATCCTTTTCTTAGAATAGCTGGAGCTGAGTAAGTTTCAAGGTAGAGACCTTTCTTTGTTGTTGTGTTCTGTGGGATAGTATTTGACAGACCCATCTCAAGAATATTTTCTCTTCCTGCATTATTTCCACTGCTATCAAGCAAAATAGTTGACAAGCTTGGCACTACAAAAGGAATTTTCTTGCTGATTACGTGGTTGGGTTTTGGTGAACAGGTGACCTGAAAAAGATGAAAATAGAGAAGAATTATATTCTTGGAAACTTTTGTTCCAAAACTTTTTCTAAGCAGTTTTCTCTTTGAATATAAGGCAGTAGTATCACAGTGCAGGGCAGGGTGGGTATGAAGCTGTTGAGCCTAGAGAAATACTTAATTCAACTTTAGCTAGTTACCTTGGGTCACTGTGGCAGCACAGATCCATAGGCTAACTGTCCTAGGGTTTACTGCAGTCCTAGATTGCTTCTGCAGCCTGTGCTGCCAGCAGCCATGGTGTCACCAGAACTTGAGCTGTTTAAAGCTAGCTCTGATCCAGGCATGTGAGCTTCAGTTCTATCTCTGTATCTTTCAGTATCGGCAGGCCTGCCACAAATGCCAAAATCACTTTGAAAACGGGAGTTAACTGTATTTTGGAGTGATCACAAAGCAGTTGGCCTTGATCTAAGAAAATTGGTTGAAAATGCTAGAATTCAGCCTAGGACTCTTTCCAGCCATCATTTTGAACACGCTACAAGAAAGGTTAGATTTTTGCCATTTCATTAGGACCTCTTCAAGAAGGAGAGGTTCAAAGCAACTCTTAAGTGGAGAGGTCGTTTTTGCAAGAGCAACATCAGAGTCAGCTGCTTGGAAGAAGGTAAAACAGTGGATGGAGTTATCCTGGTTAGGGACAAAAAGGGTTAGGGACATTTTGCCCCACTGTTTTTGCTAATCATTACACATTGTCGGGGCTGGCAGGAGAAACAAGCAGCTTATGAAGTACTCTTGTAAGACTCTCATGCCATGTACTCACCTCTGAATTGCATATGCCCGTCTGCAATGTGTATATTTCTGAACCTTTGCATGCATTAAGTGCTGTCTCCTGGAAAAAATGGCACAGTATCTCTAGTAAGTACACATATGGTTTGTTCAATTCACAGTTGTCAGGAGCAAGACACTGACAATTTATGCTGAAAATATATATTATACTCTCAGGTACGCTGATCTATAGTAACAGTGAATTGCACAGAGCAATTTTGCATTTTAACACATGTAAGTGGGCACAGAATCTGACACAACTCTACCCTGTTACTGTTTCTGCTGTTTCAAATTTATTTTAAAACCCAGTTTTGAATCATGCAGGGGAAGGTGAAAATAGCCCTGTATTGAGAGAGAGAGAGATTGGGCTAGCTATAACATGTTTTCCTTTAAGTATCCAAACAGCAGGGCTGTCCTGTGTTTAGTATGCCAAACTGTCTGCAATAAGGATGTGTCAATACTTGTAACTTTTTTCCATTTTGTACATCTGCAGCAGATTTGTTCAACTATTTTTAGTTTATATATTTCAACATTTATGAATCAATCAATTTTCAAGAATCTCCAGTAGCATTTTCACAGTCATTTTGGACATATTATCAGTTCAGTTGTTTGAACAATAAATAGTGCTCTTTGCTAATTTAGCAAATAGAAAATAAAACCTTGCTCAAGGAAGATTGAAGCATTAGATTATGGAATATTTGGCAGTACAATCCTAAACAAACTTCAACAGTAGAAAAAATGACTTGGACTATAACTATGCCACCTATTAAAACATTGATTAAGTCTGTTTTATAATCCCAGAATGTGATTGCAACATATAGAAATAATCCAGCATGCATTAATATAAACAACTCACATAAGCACAGCAATGAAACCGACAACACAGCATGGGTGTAAATGGAGTCAGAATACTTGTTCAAGGGCTGAAGCATGTGTCAGTAGTTTTCCCACTGTGACTATCTAAGTTAACTAGATAGATAGGATATAGCTATATTTGTGGCGGTCAGATTTGTGCCAGATTTCCCATGGCAATGTAGACATATATGGAGTTAGCTGTATCCCTCAGTTGTTGGCCGTTCCCCATCCATTCCTGTGGTATCAGAGAACCCTCTTAGACCCTAGAACAAGCAGTGTTTTCTGCCTGAAGCACGTCAATTTAGAAGCAGTGAGGCATACAAAAAAAGTGCTGGTACTAGTATTGCTGCAGCAGGTACTAATGCTGTCCAGGTTCTGGAATAAATATCTTCCTACCGGTACACATAACACCAATTGTCCTTGATTCTAGCCCTAATCTGATCTGCTTGAGGCTGATATTTGTTCTCACTCATATGGGCTTGCCAGTCTGACTACAGCTGGTGACTGGAAAGAAGTAATCATATTTTCATAATCTCAGGTAGAAATTGACATGGTTTCTAGAGAACCTCACAATATCTATTTTCTACAATTCCTGAATGAACCTGAAGTGCCAAAGGGTACTCTCCAGCTCTCTGGCACGTCCAATAAAACAATGAAGACAAAACCTTTCCAGGTTTTGGACCACAAAGATTGCAATTGAAAGAATCAAGTAATGTCCTTGTAGGAGAACAAAACTTAATTTTGCACTAACCTTTGCATCCATCAGATTGTAGATTGCAGTGGAAATTGCCTCCTTATTTATACTAGTCACAATTCCATTTAGAAGGTCTACACATTCTGCAGGGGTAATAAAGCATTTTAAATACCACATTGCATATGAAAATGTGTATATATTTAGGCATCAGTGTATTGCAACAAACTTTACTATTATGTTGAGTAGCTGGATGAACGAGATGGAATTAGTTTAATACAACTTCCACCTCATACCTACTCTTGGTTTCCTTTTTGAACTGATTTTAAAGAACGATTAGAGTCATGTTAAAATCACATTTTCTTAAATGTTCACACAGATGTAATGAACTTACTTGCAAAAGATTTACACATGACTGTATGAATCTATCACAATAAAGCTATATGCAAATTGCTTCCTCAGCACTTCAACTTTGAAAATTTGCTCAAAAGTCCTCAAATATCACAATTTTAACATTTCTTGGCTATCTTTTTAGAAACAGATGATAAACATAACAATTCCACTAAAGTAAACAATGATAGCACACTTCAAAGGGAACTGGTTATGCATTGGAATCAAGAAATGCTGAAGACAGGTTGATCTTTGTTAAACTAGTATATATAGCTGATAATATTCCTTCCTTTATTTGTACTCTTTTTTACTTTATACTAAACACAATTTTGGAGATAAGCAAGCCATTTCTGGTAGGAAGCTTCAGTTAGAAAGACCATCTACAGTACTTTGATGATCTAAAGACTACTTCCACTTCAGTTGTTCTGTCATTGATTTAGAGTGCTACAGCAATGTTCCCAGCAAGTCTATCTCCATTACAAATCTTGCAAAGAAAGCAAATCCTGAACCTTACCTGCGGTATGTGCTCTATAATCTGGTTCTTGATGCCAGCACAGAGTGATAAGGTGCAACAGTCTATTCCTCTCAGGCAAATTGCTTGGTATAAACTTTTCTGAAATGCCAGGCCGCAACCTGCTGTGAATTCCTGTCAAAAATTCCAGCAGGGTTGTTTGACCTGCAATTTATAGGAAAATGTCACTGCAAAAAATATTAAAGACCTCAGAACTCTCTTAAAATGATATTCAGCATAAGTTATTTTGTATATTTTAAAACAAAGACTGCTTTTTTGAAAGCAAAAATATATTAACACTCTTGTTAATAGATATGCTAACCTTTAACAATAACTATAGCTACTTATTGCAACAGGACATTTCAGGATAAAGAACTCTGTCCAAAAAATAAGTCACAAATGGATATGTAAACACGCATTGTAAACTACATGCACAGATACTTCAGGAATACATGTAATTATTATGGGTATATTCTAAGCACACAGTTTTATATRAAGCCTTACATCTGCATTATAAGAATATAACTCTTATTGAACAAAACAACAACAACAAAATCTACTTTGGGCAGCCACAAGATGGCAGCCATAAGCTGTATGAACATTAAGATACTATTCTATGCAGTATTTCTAAAAGGTCCTCAGCCTGTAAAATACAGGAGTCCTTCAATCAGTTTTGCCATGCAGAACTGAGCCCATAGCAAAGAAGCCTTTCACTGATCTCCACCTCCATGAAACAGGGATCATTCCTAGACTGTGACAATTATTATACAATGCTTTGCAAACTAAGTTCTTGAAAACTGCTCACACTTTCATCTAAGAAAGTAAGGTTCCCTGCTTACTTAAGAGAATTCAGCATGAACTGGCATTTTTTGATCAGGATTTGAAACTCACGGCAACTTTAAAAATGAGCATTCTGCTCATCCAATTAGCTGCTTGTCACTAAAATGTTCCCTGATTTAAAAATGACAACTGTCAAATATAAAGTGGTATTCTTTCTCACTAAAGGTAAGTGGAAAACCCAACTCAGCAACAGAGCGCTTAGCAAGCACAAAGATGATACAAGTAGGGTAAGAAGCTACACCTTTCCCCTGCAGAAAGATCAGCTTCTTTGGAAACACTGAGGATTTGTTGAGGGATTCGAATCTTTACATCCTGTAACGTGGAGCTACGTGCTATAACAGTAATATAAGGCAAAGGGACATCTGAAAAGACAGTGCTGTTTGTATCATAATTTTCCTACAATAGGGAATTTGTGGAAAAGATTAGGGCAACACAGTGTCTGACATGAACAAGAGAGATAAATACCTTCAAAAGGTTTCCGTCTGCTTAGGCTCTCCCAACACAGTATTCCAAAACTGAAAAAAAAAGAACAGCGAATAACCATGCATTATTTTCCAATCCATATCTATGTTCTCATTTCCAAGAGCAAGTTTATTGGTTTAAGAGAAAGGAGTTTTTCAAGACAAAGTCTATCCAAGTCTTTCCTAATTCGATGAGATCCTTTTTCCTGCATTATTAAGTTTCAGTTTTCAACTGAACTGTTCTTATAAAATAATAAGTCAGAATTATGTTTTTTAATTTTTTTTTAAACATAGGATCAATTAGAATTACATTTCAGGTTACCACCTTATCTCCATTTGCTCTTGCGAATTTCAGAACCTTCTGTTCTCCTTTCTCTATCATTTTTGTTTTGTTTTCAAGTAATTTAAATAGCAACTGAAAGAGCTGGACTTTTCAGCAGGTACTGACAAGTGCATCAGTTAACCTACCAAAAGCTTGATTCAGACCCACTGTGTGTCTATTATTTTCTTCAGCAAATTTTGATGGAGCTCCAAATGCCTTTTTCCTTTTCTAACGTCCTAGGAAGTATTCCAGTGATACCATAGATCTACATATATAACCCACAACTCAGATGGTATAAAATACAGTTTGATAAAAAGCTCAATCTGCAAAATCAGAGGCAGAAGCAAGGAGGCTGCTGGAAGAGAGAAAGCAGGCTAAGGATGAGTCAGAAGCAAAACAATCAAAAGGGGAAGAAGCAGTTCTGGGATAAACTTATCTGCTTACTCATATATCTTGCTGTAGTGCTGAAGTACAATGTTTAAAAGAACCTCCTCTTCTGCCTTATTACCACATAAAATCTGAAAGTGCTTTTACTTAAATACCCTCTAGAAAAGTATTAATGTAACGTGGACACACATGTAACTTACATGTACTTAAGTAATATTTCATATATGACACATACTTTTGTTTTCTCTGTTGCACCACTGTCTAGACGTGCACCTATCGCAGGCACTGAGTCACATCTGAGTATCTAAAATTATGTAAGAATGACATGCTGGAAGATGAATTATGCCACCTGAAAGTAAGCCACCTCTCTTCCTGCGCAAAAATCTTGTGTTTATGAACAACATCAGATTAGTCACATCATTTATAGGTCTCCTCAAGTGTATGCATTATTTGACTCATCTTAGAGCCTGACTCTGTGACAATAAAGCAGGAGTTTAAATTTGTTGCCTCCATAAAAGCTCTGAGACCAGAAGAGTGGTCATGCTTAAAAGTTATTTATAATGTTAGTCCACAGGCTCTGTATGCCAGTTGTAAAGATGAATGTCCATACAGCCAATAGTTGCAATTTGAGGTGGTCTTATTTATTGAGGCAACTACGAAGCATGCAACATATCCAAAAGAGACGTTTGGCAGTAGGTAATCTTCCTTCTTTGTATAAATCACCTTAGTTAAAAAGTATGAATGCTTGAGTGGCTCAGTAAGTTATTCCAGCAGAGATTCCGTAGGACGCTATTGAGAGAAAGGTCTTATTTTTACCTGGGCCTCACCTAGGCATCAACAGTTCTTCCTGAAACTAAAGCCAACAACAGCTCACGCTTAGAAACCATGTGAATTGTAGTTATTAGGTTTCTAAATGTATATGAAAAAGTTTTGGCAGCTATGTTACACTTTTTAAACATTTAGGTCCATTATATAAATATTTATATGATGACCTTTGAGAACAGTTCTTAACCTTGGTATATTATTCACCAAATATGGGGAATTTCAAATTTAATTCACTGCTGTAATTGGCCTCATGTGGAACACTATCCTACTGCATTATGTAGATCTGGCATTTTTACTGTAGTGTCTTTGAAAATAAGTATTTTGGCAACATTGTAGAATGTAGCAAGGACTAGGTATGACCTGCCCTTAGAAATCCAATTCACCTGTAAATATCACCTTCCTGGGAAGGAAGGCCTCCTTCAAGTATTTCAGGAGGGAGGTACACTAAATCCTGGCAGTTTCTCTGATTGCAGTTCTGCAGGTCTGACCTCAGTTGCCATTTCCTCCAGTTGGTTAGACCATAATCTGATATCTACAGAGATGGGAGAAAAAGTAAATTTTAGTAACAATACCTCAAGTCTTGGTATTAAATGTTGACTATTAGGATAAATATATGCAACAATAGGACAATCACTGGATTTTACATTAATAGGCTAAAAGTAGAAGCTCCC
This sequence comes from Phoebastria nigripes, assembly GCA_035582835.1. NCBI lineage: Eukaryota > Metazoa > Chordata > Aves > Procellariiformes > Diomedeidae > Phoebastria > Phoebastria nigripes. The sequence continues at coordinate 931,244 of JAYKAV010000933.1, read as the reverse complement.
ACCTTGGCTCTGTACTGCATATCCAAAAGCACATTGGAAGGTTTCAGGCTGCAGTGGCAGAAAGCAGGCTCGAGGCTGTGAAGGTAGTGCAGCCCTTCAGCCACATCCAACAGGATCCTTATGAGTAAGGGAAACGGAAGTTCTGGGTACAGTTGATGCTAAGTAACACAAAATATGGGTTTTGGTAGTATGAAATTGTTACTATTCACATTTTCATTTGACAATAAACAGAAGTACAATACAGAAGCTAAAGAACAGGTTGACTGTGACTACTGTCCATAATTTACATGCTGATTGTTCTCTTTTGGCTGACCTTGTAACTAATTTTGTCACTGTCCTGGTTTAACCCCAGCCGGCATCTAAGCACCACGCAGCCACTCGCTCATTCCCCGCCCCGGTGGGGGAGAGAATCGGAAGGGTAAAAGTGAGAAAACTCGTGGGTTGAGACAAAGACAGTTTAATAGGTAAAGCAAAAGCCGTGCGCGCAAGCAAAGCAAAACAAGGAATTCATTCACCACTTCCCATGGGCAGGCAGGTGTTCAGCCATCTCCAGGAAAGCAGGGCTCCATCACATGTCATGGTTACTTGGGAAGACAAACGCCATTGCTCCGAACGTCCCCCCCTTCCTTCTTCTTCCCCCAGCTTTATATGCTGAGCATGATGTCATATGGTATGGAATATCCCTTTGGCCAGTTGGGGTCAGCTGTCCTGGCTGTGTCCCCTCCCAACTTCTTGTGCCCCCCCCAGCCTCCTTGCTGGCAGGGCAGTATGAGAAGCTGAAAAGTCCTTGACTCTGTGTAAGCACTGCTCAGCAACAACTAAAACATCAGTGTGTTATCAACATTATTCTCATCCTAAATCCAAAACACAGTACTATACCCTGTGGACTAGGGTATAGTCCAGCTAGTACTATAGGAAGTATATAGTACTAGGAAGCTAATTAAGAAAGCTACTAGGAAGAAAATTAACTCTACTAGGAAGAAAATTAACTCTATCCCAGCCGAAACCAGGACAATATCCACCCCTTATTCTATACCATCTACGTCATGCCCAGGTCCCACACTTTCTAATACATCCCAACTAAGTGCCACCACCTTTCCTGTGTTTTGATATCAACACACAGATATCATTCCCGAAGTCTATGGGCCATCCATCTAAAACGTCCATTGAGTTCATTTAGTCTATGACTTTGGGCTCCATCTGTCATAACAGTCTTTCAGGGCAGGAGAGATGGTGTGTGGTGTTGGATTGTTGCATCCTGAAGCCAGTTCTGGTTTCATCACCACTGCGCTTGTCTGGTTCTGTCATCGCTGCACTTTGCTCAGTTTCATCAAAATTCATTCTTCATTAATTTGGGTGATTCTTACTGTAATACTGTTGATATGGCATATAGCAACCATAGTAGTGATGATATACAATATTATATAGCAATTAACATCATACAATTCAAATCATTGGCTATTCTCACCCAAAATCAAATCCCCTTGAGGTACACATCAGACTTCCCCATCCTTCCGCACGTGAACCCAGGTCCTTGAGCATCTTCCCCTTGAGGGTACTGAATAGTTTTGAACAGGGTTTGGTAGGCATGGGCCAGGCTCCAGCACGTTGCAGTGATTTGTGTGTCTCTGGAATTGCCAGGGTGACAGCATACTTCTTCCAAATATTTTACTAGTTTTTCAGGATTCTGCACTTGTTCAGGGGTGCCCACTGTCCTATGTACTTGCCCATACTATCCCATACACCCTGCCACTCATAACTATCCAGCCTTGGGGCAGATCTCTGGGTGGTATTCTKAAATAGTTGTTTAACCTTAAACAAGACCTGAAACACATTCAGGAGACATAGCAATAGGAACATGCTGGTTTGAACATCCCAAGGATATTCAAAATTCTCAAGAGCTATTGTAACTAGCCTGGAGGAGAAGGAGAAGGTGAAGGTGTGGGGGAAAGTGTCCCTCCTTGTCTCCCCCATAAATTGGCTCTCTGAGGAGAAAAAGGTAAAGTATGTAATTATTAATAGTTTCTGAGAGATGGTTCCCGAAGTATGGAGATGACGGCAATGCTGAGTACAAATACCAGATTAGTCTCACGACCAGTAATTTTACCATCTCATAAGCCAGTGTTACACAGTACAGCAAAATTATAACCTTAATCCAGCACCCAGAGGTGATAAACAGCACAACAGGGAACATATACAGCAAGTAAGGTGTTACATAACACAACTCTGAGAACAAGCACAACAACCTGACCATATGACGTCATGCTCAGCATATAAAACTGGGGGAAGAAGAAGGAAGGGGGGGATGTTTGGAGTGATGGCATTTGTCTTCCCAAGTAACCATGACACGTGATGGAGCCCTGCTTTCCTGGAGATGGCTGAACGCCTGCCTGCCCATGGGAAGTGGTGAATGAATTCCTTGTTTTGCTTTGCTTGCGCGCATGGCTTTTGCTTTACCTATTAAACTGTCTTTGTCTCAACCCACAAGTTTTCTCACTTTTACCTTCCAATTCTTTCCCCCATCCCACCGGGGCGTGGAGTGAGCGAGCGTCTGTGTGGTGCTTAGTTGCTGGCTGGGGTTAAACCACGACAGTCCTATAAAAGATGACTTCTTTTATGTACCTCATGGATGAGCGAGTGGAGGGATCCATTGTTCATCCATTCAGTCACTATCCCCAGAAGTCCATGGTACTGGTAAATCCCAAGAGAAGGCAGGAGACGTTCAGACTCATAGCGTCTGACATTTGCTATATCCTGAAGTAGCAACTTCCACTCCCTGTAAAAAATAGCAAGGGTTAGAGGCAGATTAGATCTAAGGGAATTTCAGCTAGAGAAGAGGTAGTGTAGGATATGGAAATGAGAGATAACCATATGGTTGAACACAAGCTAATATAATTTTACCAATAAAAGCAATATTATATCATCTTCCAAACAATTCCAAGAAAATGAAGCAATCCTTTGTGTAGTGTATTTTTCTAATATAACGTGAAAGACCTCTGGATGCTTTAATATGAACATAAGAGCACAGTTTAAAGCAGGATTCAAGTGCGAAGGCAGGAGAAAGCTGAATTATATGAAATGCTAGATTAAGAAAAATCAAGTTTTTTTCCTCTTACTGTCCCCAAGAACTTGTATTGTATCCTTTTGCTATTAGTGAGATCTATATTTAGAAGGAAAATACGATCTTCCATGCTTATCTAATGGGACCATGTTATATAAATGATATATGATATCATAGCGTGTCATAGCATGATATAAAAGTGAAGCCAAATTCAGATTTGATGGAAGCAGTTACCACTCTAGTGACTTTGCCAAATTTGATTCAAGCTCAACTGTGGTTGCATAGTAGACCTGAATTCAAACAGTTTATTTACAGAGATAACAAAGCTTTGCTTTGATCATCATCAGAAGAATAAAGTTTTGATGTCTAAGGACTTCAAACAGTTACTTCTTTGTGCACAGGAAACACTGAACTGTCAATTCAATTGTGCATTTTCATGGAAATAACTTCTGCTACAGGTTCAGTTTTTGTTAATTGTATGTTTGATTTTAAAGATCTGATTATCTCTACTTTATGGTACTTGTGAGCTGAAAATTTATTGAAATTCATTCAAAATTCAGTTGATTTCAACAGACCTGGAGCTCATTCTCATTATTCTAATCAGCCTTTACATTGAGACTTTAGTTTCAGTTTCTCATATTTACTGTGTTGATTCACAAGCCTGTAAACTAATCACTAGAAGTAATCCACAGCCCCACCTGTTTTAATACTTATTTCCACAAATCTAAATATTTATCATCAGCACACAGTTAAACATTTTGCAGCTGGAGTAAAACACAGTTTATTCTCCCGGCTTTCCTATACACTGTGTAGTGTAAACGAGATCAGAATGGTAGAAAGAGAAAAGCAGAACAGTGGCTTTAGTTTTAGGGAGCAAGTTTAAGTGACAAGGTGCCAAATCAGGATAGTATGTTAAATTCAAAGCAAAGTAAAATGTTGATTTCTGTAACTTTAACTGTTTTGTTCTGGGGCTTGTTTGTTCGATTTAAAGAAAATGTGGACAGGGGACAGAGGAAACTTTTTTTCTTTAAACAAGCTACCAAACAAATAACATTGGTTCTGATTACAAAATTGCTGGACTTCTATTGTCTAAAAAACAAGCAACTCCCTGCCCCCCCCCCCAAAAGTTAAAATTTTTAACTGTTCCCAAATCCTGGCAGCATTTGGTTTTTGAAGTATCACTGACAATTTAAACTGTCAATTTAAAAATACTTGTATGAAATACTGTTTTTTTCCTCCCCTGCCTTTATAATGGAACAAATTAAACACTATGTATTTGAGTATGACACTTTTGTATTTTACTTTTAACAAAAGCCACCTGAATGGCAGCGTTCTCAGTTAACAAGAGTAGCTAATCTGTAGATGCACATCAGAGACTCCTTTTTTGATAAACAGTCAGGTCAGTGCATTCCCTAAAATGCTTTGGTCTTGCTTCATCAAAAGTAGCTTGTGGTTATTCTTGGAAACTTTCTCTGGTTTTGTCACACACTGGAATTTTGTGGTCAGTAGGCTGACGCCCATCAGTTACTGCTCGTTTGTTTTTATAATTAGGAATGTACACATCTTCCTGTCCTGTAACCCTGACCATTATCCCTCCCTCCTCCCATTTCTCTACTCCCTCACCTGTACATGCTGTTTTAGATTAAATTCAACTGAGAGCTCTTCAGTAACCTCCAGAAAGATGTAATACCATAGTATGCTAAGTATTACTGATCAGACTTTGTAGACATTATTATAGTAGATATAATTAATGACTTCAGGATTAAGCTCTACTTTTATAAAAATTTGTAAAAAACCATAGAGCTTGTTTCTCAGTATAACTGCCTTCAAGTTGCCTCTTGGCTAGTCGGGATTTCTAGGAATGGAGATGTGTTTAGGGATCAGATGATCTTGGGCATGCCACGATTCATTCTGGTGCCATCGCTGCAGGTCTGTGCTGCCCACCTGCGTGGTTAGTTGGCCAAATAAGACACGTACCTCTCTGTAGTGTCCTGGCTGGTCAGCAGCTTCACCGAGATGGGGGTGTTCCAAGAAATATGAAAGGCTTTCAGTGCAAAGCCTGAGCCTGTCCTGGTCAAGGTAAAGCTATCCAAATCTTCCTGGGCTACTACAGGTAATGATTTGGCCATTTCTTGATGGCTGGCTTGGGGGAAAAAAATGGCAGAAAAGAAAAAGGTTTTAAGGACTACTTTTTGTCACTACTACCAAAGCACAGTGAAGTTGCACCACCCCTTACTTCTCTAATAACTATTACCCTAATCCAACAGGTTTCCTTTTACCACTCTGTGTCAGACTTTCCTCATAAAGACAGGAAAAATGCACTAATTGCAAAGGAGTGTCTGGACCATAACTTGCCATCTGAGGCTGCAAGGTGCTAATTAATTGCTCATTATTATTTCCATCTGATGACTTTGAAATGTCAGGCCATTATTTATAATACAAAATGTGATTTTAAAGTTATACTGAACTGTGTAGACAACAAACTAGTATCTTACAGTTACATGCTAGACAGAAATACAGTTTCCCTGCTTCTCATGAAAAAAGGTAATTCAGTAACTCATGCAAGTCTGTTCTGCATCATTCTTGCATATCTTCTTTAATACAACATCACATGTCAATGCAAAAGCAAGGTAAAAGACAAATTTCTTGCTGCTGTAAGCTGGCAGAACTCTGCCAAACAGAGCTGTGTCTTTATAGCAGCCACTAATTTGGCCAATACTCTGTCTATACCGTAACTCTCTAGGGCCATCTGGATGTTTCAGACACATTGCATGGCAATGCACATGGATTAGACATAACCTCTGCAAAGCATCACTGTGTTACTACATGAGTAATATTTTTAATTACATCTGTGAAGCTACATTAGACTAGAGAATAACCAAAAGTCAGTGGTGAAAGAGGAAAATGAGCAAGCAGAGAAAACAGATGGGATAAAACCATTGGTAAGGATTACTGCAAGATCAGTGGTCAGTGAGTCAGAAGAACTCAAACTGGAATACTCCCTTCAGGGTCCAGTAGACCAGGGCTAGAAAAGAAAACACATGAGGGAACTGAAGTAACAGGGCCAAAAATTTGAAGTAACCAGTAAGGACTGTTGAGTGTGAATTATGTCATTCTAGAAGATGGGCTCTACAAAAAGAGCTCCTGGGATGCAGAAGGCCTGAAAGTCTTCTGACTTCAAGCAGATCACTTGTTCACCATGACTAAAGTAGAAATAAAAAACTGAAGATAAATTAGCCTATGCTCATGGCTGAACTGCTTTTAGTTCATGACCAACTTATTTTTGGTTAATCTCAGTATCTAAGCTGTGCCATGCAGGCACATTCACAATCACAGAGGGGTACTAAGCTCAGTTTTGCAACTAATGCAAATAAAAAATATTTGCAAAATGCAAATAAAAATTCAGCAGCTGATTTACCAGTTCAGCTTCAACAGTATTTGATTTTGGTAGGAAAGCACAGTTGAATTTTTTGCTTTTGTTAGATTATTGTAGTTTGAAAGCAATAGCTGCCTTAGGTGCCTCACTTAAGAGTTTCCTTAAAGAGTAAATCTAATATGGTATGAGGCTGACAGACAGGTTAAGAGTTTAATAAAATTTTAAAAGATTGCTCTGAATGAAGATGAATTTCCAAATGAGCTATTTATCCTTTAAAGTTGCAAAGACAGACCACACAGATCTACAAATCCTAAATGTAAAGGAGGTAATCAGAAGGCTGGCAGGAGCAAAATTATGTCCCATTTTTATTGTATACTATGATAAGTAATCATTTAAATAGCCAAAATAATTTGCTGAACTCCAAACATAGTACAAGGAAGATTAAACAATGAATATAGGATCTAAACCATTCCTGAAAGTATCTGTTTCTATTTAAAATTGAATCAAGTAAAGCTGTAACAGTTTTTTAAACTCTTGCTAACTGACTACTTAGATAAAAATAAAACCTAGCCATCAGCTCCTATTTTGGATTTGCAAAACCTAATTTAACTAGAGATTTTCTAAAAACAAAATGAAAACCACTTCAATCTTTCTGTGTTACAAACCATGACAGGCCAAGCACCATTGTCCTTGTGTCTGAGTTTGTACATCTGTTTCCACACCTAGAGTTAGAGTGATTTGCTGATAATCTCCAAAAGAGTTTAACCCTAAAATGAGAGATCTTTTATTTATCCAGGGTGCTACCCAGATTCCTAAAATAGTTGGAGGAACTAATCATGGAATATGGGACTATCATGGAATTACAGATAAGAAAGTCTCTCTCTCCCCCCTAGATTGCAAGTTTGGTACCAAAGCCATTTTTTCAGTAGTTCTGCTCTTCTGAATGCTTTTTCTCCTAGACCCTTTTAAAAAACTCACCATGAAACCACAAAACCAATATTTCTTAGGTGACCTTTGCAATGAAGGGTTTAGTATTATTTTTTAGTAAGACACTAAAAGTCTCAGACAACTTTGTCATCTTCCCCTAGTTGGGCAGGCAGGGGCAGGAGGGAGACTGCTATAAAACCATTTATTTCAAGTTTCTGATTTTAAAGCCAATTTTTAAAAAGTAATTCATAGTGAAGATGTTTTCCTTAGTATGAAAGAAACTCTGTGTTGTGTTAATATTCAGATGTCTCAGTAGAAGAAATTGGAAACAAAAATCAACTTACCTCTGGAAATATGGGCATAAAAACTATGGAGCGATGGAGTGAAACTGCTGCAGCTACCAAGTGCGAGTCGGCTTTGAACTGCATTCAAACACAGCTCAAGCTTTCCTGCCCATGAGTCAGCTGCGTTGTTGATCTCTCCTTTTATTGGCTGCCTGCAAATGTCTAAAATTTCCTGGTCGGATATACAAACTGTAACTCTTTAGTGACTGGAGATGGATTTTCACAGGCTGGTTTGTTAACTGCCTGTAATTAATGAGAGCAATTACAGAAAAAGAGGTTGGATAGCTGCTTTTTCCACAATGAGGGATGCCTAGAGGGAAAGCTATGTAACAGTGAAAAACACCATACTGAATACAGCCCAGGTACGGAAGCGTGTAGAGCTGTATGCAGATTGTACAACTGATGCTTATCTCTGCAGTAGATCAAGCCAACAGCACAACTACAAAATCCCTTTAAACTTTAAATCAAGTTCATCTTAAAACAGGATGAAAAATGCTGGTTTTCTGGTTAGAGGGTAGGTAAGCATAGGGGTAACATTAGGTTGCAAAGAAGAAGTAAGGATCAATCGCCTGTCAAGTAGCCCTGCTGAAAAGGATGTAGGGATTATGGTGGAAGCTAAGTTGATAATGAGCCAACACTGGGCTCTCATCACAAGTGGGGAAAATTGCATACTGGGCTACATTAGAAATGCAGTCAGCAAGGTGAAAGAAGTCATTATGCCTCAGTACTCAGAAATGGTCAGGCTGCACCTGAAATACTTTAGGACCCTCAGTTCAAAGAAAATGTTGAGAAACTGGAGAGGATGCAGTAGACAGCTACCAAGATGGGGCCCTAGAGCACATACCTTACAAGGAGAGGTTGAGGGAGCCCATCTTGTTTAGTTAGGTGAAGGAGGCTAAGCCTACAGTCACTTGAAGGTCAGTTATGAAGATAGAGCCAAATTCTTCTCCATAGTGGCAGACAACAACCAGTGGCATAAGCAGATGTCTCTACTTCAGAGGTTCAAGCCAGATGCTAGAAAAAATTTTTCACCAGGTGGGTAATGCAGTACTGGAATGGGCCACCCGGTTTGCAGAGTCTCCATCCTTTAAGGTTTTCTAGACGCAGCCAGGCAATGCCATGGCTGACCTACCAGCTGGTAGTCCTGCTTTGGGCAGGAGGCTGGGCTAGAAAATGCCAGAAGTTCAGAATATCTTTAATTTTGTGAAAACTCTGTAAGACCGAATTGTGTTCCTGCTAGGCCCCCAGCATATACATTCACACTGAAGGTTGATGGGACTGCTGGATGCGGGGTGGAGACTTTAGGAGAAAGCAGTCATTTCAGTTGATCATATTTATTCAAACTTTCCACTCCATGAAGACTGTCTTTATTTATAGAGTCTGACTTTAAAAACCAGTGTCAGTCAATGAGATTCTGTCCACGGACTTCTGTTGGTTTTGGATCAAATCCTAACCCCCCAACAAGAAGGGAACAAGCAGTAGGGCAGTGACCTAATCCTCCTATGATCACAGGAAAGTCCCTTATATCTAAAAATCATGTGGCTAGGGCTCTGTGGCCTGAGAGGAAGCATGCTACAAGTAGGAAGTGTGGAGTACACCTTCATGTACAATGTGTTGTTTCCTGACAGCTGTAGCTATCTGACCAGCGTCAGCTTTCTCTGCCCAGTACACCCCCACCTCCAAAAGTGAAATTAGTATGAGGGAGCTGAAGTAGCAAAGGTAAAACAAGTGGGCTGTAACAGTCCTGGAGAAGGCTGGAAGCATGTCAAGTTGCTGTGGCCACAGGATCCTCCTCCCCTTGGCTTTGATTTATCAACAACGTATTCATTTGTGTCCATAGTCTACACTTCTTTAAAAAGTACATTAAAAATGTTTTCCCCTGTTTAAGGTATTAGCCTGTCAGGCTCAGACTGTACTGCAGCAGAATCACAGCTGTTCAAAATCCTTACAACTAATTAGAGAAACTTCTTAGGGGGAGCTTTGTAGACAGTTTGAAGGACTTGATTTTGCAGAAATTCTTTGACACTTAAAGTAGTCTTAGGTACTTCAGTATTTTTAGAATATCACATGCCGGGGAAGCAGAGTACTAGAACAATCCTGCATTTGTTTACTCCTTTTGACTATTGTTTTCAGCTTAAAAACCCCTCAGTATAAAACTATAAAGCTTAATTTTAATCCATATTTGGAGAAACCAGAAACATACAGGCCAATCTGCAGTGCAGGTCTGAACTAATTAAACATCATTATTACTGAACATGTTAATTAAAAATAATAAGTTAATATTTTACCTACACATAATTTATCCAGAGAAATTTAAAGCCTCTCACATAATATGAAAGCTTATAAATAATGGGCAAAGAAAAAACCTCTATAGGTTCACACAAGGGCTGTCTTGTGCAGTAATTAGGCAAAATTAAGAAAACTAAAGTTTAGTTTGACTGTCAGTAAGTTGTTGGTTTTTTTTTTTTTTTTTTTTAATGATGGTGGAAAATACTTGCAATAAAACCTTCCCACAGGGAATAATGGGTAAGACAGACATTGAATCTTTCTAATCTCCTATGCATAGGATTCATTCATTGCCATACAGATACCTAAATACATAGATACTGGAGAAGTACAGACAACTCTTGCCAAAAACAGTAGCTGCTTGATGCCTGGAGACTGCGGGTTATCATCAAGGACAGGAAAGACTGAGATCCTAATAGAAATACCACTGAGTGCACTTCCAACCATATGCAAGGGGAAACAACAATGAACAGGAAGGTAATCTGAAGGGCACTTAAGATGACCATTGTGTGAGTGTCTGCAGGATTCCTTATTTAGTGAGCAAATCCAGCCATCACAGCAGGATTAGAATTATGCAGGAAGAATTCAGACACAGTATGTTATTTCTTATATGTACGTTTGTTCATGCTAAGTGACACCCAAGTCTTTCAGAAGAGCCATGGATCTCAAAAAACCTAAAGACCAGTTTTTATTTCATTCAGAAGACAAACAAAACTCTGAGGCTCTGAGTGTCAAAGAACAAACAGTAAAAAACTCACCATATTTAAACTTTTCAAAGTGTCCAAAGAAGGTCTTTTAAAACCTAACCATAACAATGCAAGAAGAACTAGAACATTTGCTTCTTCAATCCAAACTTGTTTTTGTGGCTCACTCACAAGCTAAGACAGTATATAGGAAACACAAACATGTTCTTAACACCTTAACATCCTGAAAGTAGGAATAATAGTGATGCGTAAAGGATAACATGGTTTAAGACATGAGTGGTTTATAGGTCTTCTCCTCATAATAGTCACGCAGAGTGAACCCAGTTACAATCAAATTTAAAACAAAATGGGAGCTTTACAAGAAGCAGCATTAAAGGACCACATCATAAGACAAAGCATTAGTAGAGCAAGTATGCGCAATAAAAGAATGACACAGTACCAGAAGATTGAAGCATTAAGATGACCCAAATACCAAAGCCTCTGATGCATGTTCAGTAAATACTACACTTTGATATTTCAGAAGAGTTCCCATCATTATTTCTCAATCTGGTTATTCCAGTTGAGCATCTGTACAGGATGACTTTTGGCAAAGAAGTAGGTTCTAAGGTGCCGTTTCTTTGGCACCTTTTGTATTTCAGGAGGTCTTGCAAGAAGTGAATATTAAAATGCTAGGCTTCAAATTTGTGGGATTCAAATGCTCTGTATTTCACCTTTATAAAACCTAAGCTATAGTGCATGAGTGCAGCCAATGATATAATCAGCTTGCTCTAGAAGATAGGACTCCAAACAGGCACAATACTTGCCCACTGTAATGGGATAGTTCAAGATATAAAATTATGGTGTCCATTTCATGGATTTGCAGTTGAACAAAGTCTTTCCCTTTTTTTTTGTTTAAGAAAATTGTTTCTTCAAACACCCATACCATGCTATTTTAGAAAATAGTCGTAACATTCACCTTGTCATTAATGAGATGACTAAACAAGAGTATCACAGCTGCTGGCCTTAGGCAGTTTCTGTAAATTGAGCAGTGCCAAGAACCTCTCCTAAATAAATTGTACCACAGAAATTTATTAATTCTTTACCCAACTGTTTTGAATAGTGGAATCTTAAACAGGTATCACACAATTCAGAATTCCTGTAAATGTGAACAATAAGATGAAGAACTCCTAGACTGCAGAGAGCTTAGGGTATCATACCTCAACTTGTTAAATGGTTTGTAAAAAGCACCCTAGTCCACATCCCAAGCATTTGTGATCTGTTTTGGAACATGATGTACTAAACAGTATTAAGGCAGGGTGGAGAAATGCTAAACCTCCAGGTCCATCAATTATGTACCTGCAGATAAATAGTTCCAGTAAGCTAATGGTGAAATGACAGAGGCCTAGACTGTATGACCTTGCTGTGAATGAATAGCATAGGTATGTAAGAGAATATAAGCAGGCTTTCAAAGCCTTTACATATACCAAACAAAACTCAAGCTCTTCTAGGCAAAGGAACATAGTGAGCACTCCCTCCTTGCTCCCCTAAGGACACCTGTTCCAAGGAGAGAGAAAGTACAGCTATATTAATCAAATCACCAAAAGAAGCCCATCCTATAGAAGAGCACAACACTAACATCTTTACCAACGCCATGCCTGCCTCCTGGATTTTCCACTGGAAAGTGGGCAAGTTTTTTAATTGGGTTGATCCTAAGTGTTCTGTTTTCTCTACCTGACAATTCTGAAATACGAAAATATGCAAGTGAGCACAAATAATCAACGAGGAATTTTTAAAAAAATCTAATCTAAACTAAATGTTGTTTTTCCACTGTGGGGCTGGTTTGGGTTGGTTTGTTTTGGGATTTTTTTGTTTGTTTTTTCAAAGTTGCAACAACATGTACATTAAAGGCATCTGAAAGATACAGATTGCTACTGACTTCCTTTTAGGTGTTGGTATAATCAAGTGTGCTTGTAGGCCACTTGCATTTAGTGACATGGAGAAAGAATTCTGAATTGCTGCAGTAAACATCAGTGGACTTTCAGTTGTCTGGGAAAACACTCTGTGGTGAAACTGTGCTCTGCTAAAATTGACTTCTGTTGAGTTCATATTCTTTGAATTTGGTCATTAACACACTAAATTGGAATTAAGTCCAACACTGCTGGAGATGAGTACTTCCTTTTCTTCTGTGGAAAACAGCCAACTAACACAGAGGATGTAAAAAAAGGAGAATTTCTTGGTTTCCCAACAGTCTTTCCAACCACAAGTGTCCTTGCCCTTTGCTGATCAAAGAAGCCTTTGTCAACCCGAGAAATTTTAGCTGGGCTAGAATCCATGAATTGCATGAGTGATATGAAGAGATAGCACCTAAAAAATGAGAAAGCAGGTCTTTTTATACCAAAAAATCTACTTATGGAACTTCAATCCTGTTCAAAATTTATTAATAAAATAGTTTTAACAGATCTTGCAGTAATCAAGGGGCTAAGTACAAGTTTCAGCTTTCATTTGGAGGCTGCCAAATCAAAACCCTCTGAAACTCTATTCATTACAGACCCAAGAGTTTGGAAGACAACTAAAAAGAACGCAAGACGTTGTTTTTTATTACACATAGTCTCATTGAAAACATATTAGTTTGAGAGGCTGAATTTTTGAATGTTGGAGATGGCAACATTGCATACGAACTCCTCAAAGGAGGCTAAACATTGCAATCTTTGGCTTTTGCTTAGCACTTTCTTCCAGTAAATTTTTAATTGCTTAGCCCATGGAGATCACTATCATTTCTCCTGTGAAAGTGATGAGAGAGCAGGGACACACAGCGAGAGAGACATGTAGGCAGTGTCCAAACAGGCTAGAGAACCCAAGTGCTGTCTGTCCTCAGTAGTGTGTTGCCTGTTTAGCTATCTTGCTAGCTTTCTTTGGAAGCCAGCATTTCATCTGTAGCAAAGACACTTGAGCCAAAAATATAATAATCAATAGTCACATGGTTTAAGAAAATGTTGCAATAATGCAGCATAATCTTCTTTCGGGACTGATATTCTTTTTAACTTCTCAATTATCTAACCATCCATTTTAATACAGGCAAATTAACTTAACTGAAAAGTAAACTGTTCTAATAATATCACGTTAAGTGCTTTTTAAAGCTGAAAATAGCAGTGAGTGAAAACAGGCTGTACAGGGTGGACTTCGTTCTATTGTGTTCTTTCCAGGAAGTAGCAACAAAAAGAAATGACCTGTTGCAAATTCCCCCATTGTACTGAGAGAGACAAAAAACCACCAAGGCTTATCCATGTCCTGAAGTGACATACACACCCCTCTTCCTCTTGGCTTCAGTAGTACAGGAAAGCAGGTGGCAGAACAGACAGCTGTATGGAAAACATTAAAAAGGACACATTTAGAAATTGTGCAAGAGAAGCTGATGACCCCTAACACCGGCAGGCTTAGGGAAAAGCCGTGGTCTTTCCAGCTTACGTAGATGCCAGATGTAGGCTCAGGTTCATGATTGTGAGAAGCAGCTGGCATTAAGTATATTTGCACAACGGTATGCATGTCTCCAGAAAATATTTTCCTCTTAAAGCAAAATACAACAGCGTACATTTGGCAGTGTGTACACCAAATTTAGTGACTCTCTGGATTAATAGGAAATCATTGTGCTGCCACTCAGAAGCAACTCAACAGGGTGAAGGAATGAGCAAACAGGAGTCCCATGAAGTTCAAAGGGAAATGCCAAATTCCACACCTGGGAGGAATAACACCAGGCTGGGGGGCCAACCAGCTGGAAAGCAGCTCTGCAGAAGAGAACCTTGGGGTCCTTAGTAGATACGCAGCTGAATGTGAGCCAGCAATATGCCTTTGTGGCAAAGAAGGATGACGAGCATCCTGGGCTGCACTAGGAAGAAAGTTGCCGGTAGATCAAGAGAGATCTTCCTCAGCACTGGTGAGACCACATCTGGAGTTGCATCCCCAGTTCTGGGCTTCCCAGTACAAGACATACATGGACATACTGGAGTGAGTCTAGCAAAGGGTCAGGAAGATAATTAGATGATTAAGCAATTGGGTATCTGACATAGGRGGAGAGGCTGAGAGAATGAAGATTGCTTAGCCTCAAGATAAGGCTCAGAGGGATCTTACTGATGTATATAAACACCTGATGGGAGGAAGTAAAGAAGATGGAGCAAGACTCTTAATGTTGCCCAGTGAATGCACAAAAGGCAATGGGCAGAAATTGAAATACAGGAAACTCTGTTTAAACATGGGAAAACACTATAAAGGTGACTGAACACTGGAACAGGTTGTCCGGAGAGGTTGAAGTCTCCATCCTTAAAGATGTTTAAAACCCAGCTGGACATGGTCCTATAAGCACAGCTTAATTACCGTTCTTCTGTTTTTTTGAAAAAACCTTTCTGCAAAATAACTGTGAAATGTACTTCTAAGAAAGGATGTGACATCAAACATTTTCAACTGCTTGACATTGTTATTAGCTTTGAAATGTTGAAAAATTAGGAAAAATCTTTACTAAGAAAAGTAAACTGTGGGGTTTTTTTAGCTCTTTTGCTAGGGCTGCTGCACAAAGCTGTCAAATATTTTAAAACTTGGTGTGGAAAACACTTGCTACAATCATCTGGTGCATTTTATTATATAAGATGAGGGACTTCTAGTGAGTCTGGTTAGCTGTGTACACATTCAAGTAAGAAAGTTGGTGGAGATTAAATTTATCTCAAGAAGCATCAAGAGCAGGGGAGGCTCATTTGAGATTATTTTCTCTACAGGTAGTTTTATATGTGTAACATTCAAATCTAATAGGAAGAAAAATAGCACTGCATAAATTGCTTGCTTTTGCTCAGACTGCCTGTTTCCAGAAACCTGTCTGTTGTTACCTTCCAAGTGAAAAGTGATACCTGCAAACAACGTTGTAATAAAAATAATGAAATAAATATGGGCATATTCATGGTTAAGCAACTAAGGTTTTTTTTTGGTTTGGGGTTTTTTCTGTTTTGTTTTGTTTTAAATACCTTTGCCTTCTAGTCTTGATTCTAAAGACTATTAACATCATCTAAAATGGCGATTTCCACAGTTGGCTCAGGTTTGTATATGCACTTGCATCACTGGCTGCTGTCTTGCTTGAACAACATTAGAAAGCAGAGCCATCAGAAAGATCAAACTCAAAAATAATTTATTAGGTACTAAATATTACATATTGTGGCCATATATATATTTTTAAAGTATCATACTAGCATCCTGAATTTTATCTAGTCTTATGCTTTTGACTTTCCCGTGATATGGTACTGACTAGAAAAAAAAAAAAAATTCTTTTTCTGTGCTTATTTTCTCCAAATTATAGAGTAGGATACAGACAGTTAGCTTGGAAAGGTTCAGCTAAACATTATCAGTTTCTAAAAGTTTAAGTTTTAAATTACATATAATACCTGTTGTCATTAACACATAATAAATAGCTAAATTGGGCCTGTCAACCCAATTTGAGTAGTTTGAGTTGTTACATGTGGCTTCGTCAGATAACCAAAATTAAGGTTATCTAAGGGTTTTTTTCATAGTTTTTTCCCTCCCCACAATGTCATGAGGAAGTTGGGGGCAGAGGCTTATATGAGTTTCATCACTGCCTTTTCTTGCTTGCCTGGAGCAGTTGCTTAACTTTCCTATCCTACATCTTTAATAGAGTCAAAAATTACTGGAACTGCGTTAAGTCAGATCAGGTATAGCACAACCAGCAACTTCACTATCCTCCTGTAACTGTAAAAGCTCAGTTCCTGACACTTTCAAAAAGTGCAGTAGGGTCTCTCTACAGTGTCATGTTGTGATACATGTGTTACAAGCATACCATAGATGGAAATAGAAGTGAATGAAGCAATCAGAAAGGCTGACAACAATGATAGACAAATATTAAGTCCTACCATTATATGTCACAGTTTATTAATAGCAATTCTAAGTATAATTGAATTCTCAGAATTCACAAGCAAGAGTTCATGAGCTTCCTAAAGCTTGGTCTACAAGGAACACAATGCTAAAGCCATCATAGCACATCTCAATCTGTACCCTTTCCATAGTATTGTAATAATTTAAAAAGTCTGAACTATGTTTTACTCAGGAAGAAGATTCCCAAAGATACTGACTTCCCAAAGTTGTTTGAAAATAAGAAGCTTGGTAGAAAAGAGAGAGAGAGCACACATGAAGATGAATCAGCAGTGCTACAGCAAGAGGTAAGTTCTTATGAGACTCTAAAGACTCTACTTGTCACTAGGTTCATGCTGCAGCTTCAATATACCTGAATTAAAAAAATTACTAACTACAAGATGCAAGTCTTCAGAAAGTCATGCTATATTAGTTTCAAAGCCAATGCAACTACTTATAATTCAAATAAGTTTTCAATTCTGTCCATCCCAGCTGTTCTTTGTCTCACCTAACTTCACATGGGCTTGATTCTACTTCTTTTGTTCACAGAGAAACAAAAACAAACTGTAAGAGAAAGGCTACTATAATGATTTATCCTATACTGATGTTATACTATATCCATTAGGATGTTTGTGTAACCAAAAGAAAGTTACTGTGTTGCTCCTTTTAATTGATGTTCATGATTGATTATTAGTATCAGAAAGCTGCAGGAGTGGGCTGCTCTGCAAGGGAAGGTAAGCAGGAGCCACAGGGGACAGGGTGCAGGTAGGGACCATGTCCTTATCAGCAAAGACTGCAGTGCCCAAGCAAGTGGCCCAGAACAGAGCAGGCCTAGTAGTCAACGTGCAAGTCCTGAGCAAAGAGGCAGGTCTGAGGGCAAATCCCAGTCAGCAAGGTACCAGGCTAAACCCAAACACACCAACAAGGTAGCTCAGAGAAGAAACATTAGCGAGGGCCTGAGCTTAAATGCAGTTCCCAGGCCAATGGGCAGACAGCACATGGCTGGAGGTCCCAGATGATGCTGATGAGGACAATTAGGGACTGTTGGTGCTCTCAGGGCCCTCACGGAAGATAAATTCCAGTAGTCATAGCCTATCTTCCCTTATAGGTAGGCCCTTTGAAAGTACTGAGTTTGTATTAGATGATTTAACGTAGATTTATTAGGCTATAATGAATATTTAATCTGTAATTGTTCAGTAGGTTTTGGTAGGATCTGTTTCTGAATGTCTAACACTAATCTTAAAAAGATTGTATGCTATAATGCTGTTTTTGTGCCGTTCTCATCAGCTATTGGTCAAAGCTACAGAATTTAGTATTGTTATCTCTTCTGAAGAAGTCTCTAATTTTAGTGCTCGAAGTGCCTTCTCCCTTCTCTTTTTGGTGATACTCCCAAAAAAGCATGTTTTGACAGACTGGTGAATAAGTTTTGTTTCTTTTAGCACAGGGACTGTTTCACAGACATTGCAAGTTTCATGTTTGTGGTATCCTGCTAGAGAAAACAGTCATGATTTATTTAGGGAACTTCATCAGCAGGTGGAAAGTCATGAGGGAAGTATTGGAAGAAAACAAGTTTCTCTAAATAGTTTCTAGTAGTCTTCATATGAGCTAACTTCTTCCTAAACTAGGAGTTAACACATTGCAGTCTTCGTTCTTGTGCATCATAGCAGGTCTGGTCAGTATGTAAAATCACAAAAGTCATGACTAGAATCAAGTTTGACATGAAAATGGTGTTCAAGAAAACACTGCATGTGACTTTTTACAAAAGCTGTCTTCAGGCCTTCGTGCTGCTTGGAGATGGAGAAGGATTACCCTGTTCATGAAGCTTTCTATGCAGTCATACAATGACCACTCACAAGTGTCTACTGTCTACCAGACTAGCAGTAGAAGCTAAGTACTCCATGTACAGGGTGAGTATAATGAAATGAGAAGAAATACTTAAAGGTGAATAAAGATGTTAAAAATTAAATTATCCTTGTCATGTAAATATACTATATTGATATTGTGACACATTACATACTATTTGAAAGGTTGCTGCTCTGTTTTGTCTTCCAAGAAAATACTATGCGTACTTTGAAAAATCAGTGTATATGCTGAATCACAAAGACAACGATGCTTTGGTTTCATGAGGTCACATGTRCTAGTTTGAGCATTCAAATCTGAGAGTTGAAAACCTTAGCTTATTTTTAAAGACACTGAGTTCACAACGCTGTATCCACAAGAATAAAAAGCTATTAAAGAAAATCTATTTTTATTTTACCTTCTTGCACCTTGACATAATTTAATTTTGTCCAGCTACCACGTTACCACTACTTCTCTCTCTTATCCTTTCAGTATTGGGAAAAATGTGGTTGAGCCTTTTTCCTGCTATTTCATCAGTGGGGTTTTCTGGTAAATTTTTGTAGCCTTACTTGCAAAATATTCACTTTCATTCTGAGAATCTGGGAGCTATTTTCAGGTTCACTTTAGAGGGAAGACTGTGCCATTCAGCATATGGTAACATAATTGCTTTTTATAGGTTCAGCTTGCAAGTTTAATCTCTAGATGCTTAGCAGTGTTGCATACATAAGGCAGAAAATAAGGAAGTTTAAAAAAATAGGGCGGAAAACTTGGTTTGTTTCTGGCCCTGAAACAAATAGTTCATATGTTGAGAATATTGTCTCCCTTGCTGGGCTGTATTGTGTAGCTGCTATTTTCTCTTGCTGCGTTTTCCACAAATTTGCTTTCTCTCCCCTTGTTTTACCTCATTGCTTGGGAGGATTGTAAGCTGTGGCTGAAGCAAGGCTGATGTACGTTTATAGCGCTTAGCACAAAAAAGTTCTGATCATAGATCAGAGAGTCGCTGTAGCAGTGCTGAACAAATAGGTATAAGGTGAAATGATAGAGATATACAAATGTTTGAGGTAGAAGGCGCTACCAAAAATAGTGGTAACAACAGTGAGATTTGTAGGGGAACAGGAGTTACATGGTAAACAAGAAGATGGCATTTTCTAATATTATCTATGGAGAGATTTAAGCAGAGGCGCATGTCAACTGGATTTTGAGCTTACAGCAGATTTGGTAGGTGAGGAAGGGAGCAGAAGCCCTCAATTCTAAGGTCAGAAGAGGTAATTTTTTAAGGCCGTAGGAGGCAGAAAGGTTAAAGGATTCCAGCAGGCAGCTGGGAGGGTGGTGAGTATGGACAAAGGGCTGCACAAACAGTAGGAGCCTTAAGGGACTACGAAATTCTGGGACCAACATAGAGAAAGGTTCAGCTCTTTAGTTTGTGAAGGATTATGATGAGAATGTTTCTTTCCCTTCTCTGAATGTTACAACAGGCTTTTAATGCGCTCTCCAGCTTTCTGTCAGACATAGCTTTTGCTCATGTATTTACGCAAATCTCACAAGTGAAGTGCACTGTTCAGTGTAAGGATGGAAATTATCCCAGTGTGCCCACAACAGAGGTGATGACTGTCTTGAGGACCCAGCTATGCCTTGAACTTAAAGGACTACATTCAGGTTGGTTAAAATAAACCAAATGTGCTCAAGGGTTGGATGGGACTGCTGGAGAGGGCAGCTTCAACCTGAATGGCTATGATGGAAACTGAGGATGAAGGTGGTATATTACTTCATGTGGTCCAGGGTGTAAAACTAAAAAAAAAAAAAAAAAAAAAAAAAAAAAAAAAAAAAAAAAAAAAAAAAAAAGTTCGGAGGAAAAGAACAGGCCTGTCTCATTTTAGCAATGGCAACGGCTCATTCTTACACGGTGGTGGTAAAATTATTTGTAATTCAGAAATCTGTACAAAAAACCCTGTATAAATCAAAAAGCAAGAATCTGATTGCTTGTATAAGCTGAGGATTAAAAACACTTTAATCCTAAAGTAACCATAGCGAATATTAAACAACATCAGCTGTAAGAAATATTTTTTATTTGACTATGAATCATTTGCAACCAAAATTCTCAAAAAAAAAAGCCACTGAAGAGATCTCTTGTCTCCAGGTACTTAGTTTTGCCAAAACTTAAGAGTACTGGTGATAATCCATTCGTTATCTCCAGAAAGATTTAGTGTATTTTTTGTTGTTGTTTCAAAAAATCAGGCAGATAAAACTTACCAAGTTCATAGATGAAAGCTATAAGCTGAAAAGCCACCAATTTACATATTAATCCTGGGGGAGGGATGGTATCACAATTGCTGCTATGAACACCACACTGAAACCAGTCATGATAGGAGATCAATTCCATGGATCTAGCAAGCTTTGCAGGCACATTTGAATCTCATTTAGAGGACAACATTCAGGAATGCTAAGTGAATGTATGTACTTACTGGTACAGAGCATGTATTTGCTTGGTATCCTTAAGATAATCTATTTATCCCAGCTTTCTGGGATATTTTTACACTTAGCTCCAAGGAATGTTACAAATGTAGTGCCAATATGGCAGAAGTACAAAGCATTCTAAACATATGAATCCAGATTATTACTTGGCTCAAACATGAAGTATGTTGCAGGCATTGAATGTTTTGTAAAACTTGCAGAATTTTGTGAAACGGTAAGCGCATTGGTGCCAGGATTTACAAAAGGTGAAGCCTGGTTGCCAGGATTCAAAGAGGAAATGACGTAGTAACTGCAGATGAGTTTGCTTGACATAAGTTTTGAGCAAAATCATAGGAAAGCATGGAAAAAATTCAGCTGAGAAGTAATCAGAATATAATGTCAGCTAACATATTTTGATAGGAAATATTTATTTCTGAGAAAACTAACTTTATTCTTTGAGATTACAAGTTCAGAGAATAGCTGCATAGATATAACGAACAGTTTTATTAAAAGGTTTAGTATGCCATGACATTTCAAATAAGAAGTTTTACAAAATTAAACAGGCATTTTACAAATGTTAAGCAGATATGATGAGCTAGTTTACAGGAAAATCTAAGAAAGTAGTTGTTGGAGAAAACTGCCATTTATGAGATTTATCACTAGTAGGGCTTCACAGTGGTTTGTAGAGGACCTAATACCCA
Source organism: Phoebastria nigripes (assembly GCA_035582835.1). Lineage (NCBI taxonomy): Eukaryota > Metazoa > Chordata > Aves > Procellariiformes > Diomedeidae > Phoebastria > Phoebastria nigripes. Next base: position 909,675 of record JAYKAV010000933.1, on the reverse strand, counting down.
TATCTAATCTGAGAGTAAATGTGAAATATGATAAACTTTTGTGATTGATGCAAAAAATGGTAGAATATTAAAAAGCAATATGGAAGAGAGCTAGTTATGCATTTTGCTGGAATGAGCCCAGCAAGCATTTTCATAAAGGTAGGGCTGAAGCTAATGCATCATGGAGCAAAAAAAAGTGAGCCAGCCTAGACAAGAAGACTTATCCTGGAAAGGGGATACCTGAAATGGGGACAGGGGAGATAGAAACAGGGCAGTAATGTTTGTGTAGAGGCACCAGTGAGGTGGAAATCTGCACGCAGCTCCAGCACGTCTCTGAAAAGAATGTTGAAAAACTGGAAAGAGAAAAGAATGATTTGCCAGAAAACTTGAAGATTGGCAAAAACACCTCATAGCAAGACACTAGAGAATGTTGTACATTTCATTTATCAAAAAGACACTGAGAAACAACTTGTTTATAGGTTTTAAGTTCTTCCATGAGGAGGGAAGATGGGGCAGAGATGCTTTTACAGAAAGAGCAAGGACACAGTAATGAACAAATGACTGCAGACAGAAATGGCAGTGTGAAATAGAGGCACACCTTTTTAACACTGGGTATGATTGACCATGGGGAAAAAAACAAACAGGCACAGAGTATATTGCCTGCCATTTGATTTATTCAGACAATAACTAGAAACCTTTTAGAAGAGGTATGTTAGTCAGGTAAAGTTTTCACCTGCAATATAGGAGCTAGGGGATCAAGCTGGATCATATATAGGAAGTCTTACAATCTGAAACAGCATGGACATATGTATATGCATAGCGCTAACAAAAATACAGCCAGATTATCGAAAAAACAAGCTACTGGGATAGATCAGGGTTCATCTGCTTCTTTTTAAATTGTCATCACCATGGCTGTTGTCTATAGTCAAGCCCATATGATTAGACACATCTACATACCTTTTACTTCTGGGCAGGATGACTGGGCTCTTTTTGCATGTCACTCAGTATATTCTTTTGAAGACCTGTGGTTTTTCTTCCTCTCAGCAAAGCCTGGTTTGAGGACAGAACAGTTTGCCATGTTCTTCTCAGCAGAACTTCTGGAATGTGTTAAATATTTTGAGAACAGCTGCATTTGGTCAGCAGTACAGCATATCGCACTAGCTTTCATTTTATATTCTTTTAAAAACCTTGTATTTTTTTTCCATCATTTCCTGATACTGATGTATAAATAATTTTTTCTGTACATCTTGATGCTGATGTATGAAGTATATAGCAGTCCTTTATGCAGTCCTGGATGCTCAGTAGTCTAAGTTGAGAAGTCAGAGCCCTCATACTTCATAAATCCCACCCTCCAATGCTCTCCTAAGGAAATCCATAGGTGCAATCTTAATCCACAGCTGGCATCAGTGTTTCACTGATACCACCAGCAAGCCAGCTTGCCACGCTTGCTCACTGTCCTTTGCCTTTGCACATCTGAAATTCAAATTTTGAAAAATCTTTTTACTCCTGTTAGCAGCTGAATTGGATGTAACTGGCAGCAGTGAATGAGTAATAACTTCACAACGCTGCCAGGAAGCTTTCTGCTTATGGCTGGAGGGTTTGAGTGAAAGTTTGCTGCTTGCTGCAGCCTTGTTTCACCACACAGAGGCAGCGTGGGATCACACAACTTTGCTCCGTGCCAGTTTTAACTTTTTTGGACTGGGCAGTGTGCAGTAATGCTGGACTGTTGCAGGGGCCAGACTCAAATTACTCATGTATGCATTATAGGGACAGGTCCTGGTCCCTTGGAGGACTGAACTTGATGCCTCTGCCATTGATTTTTTGGTGTGACTGTGGCCAAAGTCACCCAGTGGCTTGTGCCTCAGTTTCCTTCTCAGTAAAATTAACAGGAATATTTTTATGAGGGTAGTTCAAGGTTCATTTAATGCTAATACTGTTTTTGATAACCAATGAAAGCATTAAAACATAGCTGTGGTATGTTCATGCCAGTAACTTGAAAAATAATCTTCTGTGGTTTGAAGCCCTCCTGATTAGCATAAAGAGGAATGCTCTTACCTTGAGGCAAGAATACTTGCTTTTGAAAAAAACTGTTGTTTTAACTTATCTGAAAGAGTATTAACAGCAGGTTTAATTTAGCAGAACAAGTATGAAATAGCATCAGCCATGCAGCAGAGGTCACTGCTACATTATTTGGATAAATGTTGCCATGTGGCTGATAGGCCTGACCAAAAGGATTTCTAATTCACAGTAAATATTGGGATTTCAATGAAATAAATATTCCCTGTAAATTTTGTTTCTTAGAAACAGAGAAAAAGCACCAGATGAGCTATATATACAGAACTTGTACTCCTGGGATTCTGCAGCTATTTGAAAAACTTGGTCTTGACAGTTTCACAGGCTGATAGGAAACTCCCACAGATGTAACACAGGTAGCTATTTTCACATCATGTCTTTCACTCTTAACAGCCACAGAACTGACAAGAATCAGTTTTACAGAGAAGTCAGCCCAGGTTTGTGTCTCATCGGAAACGGGGCACCCAAAACACTCAGGCTCCCAGTTCCATGGCAGAGATCCTCAAGCACATGCCCTGTGGGGCTGGTGGTGTGCCCATAGATGGTCTGCCCATGCTGTGCAGGGCAAAGTCCTGGGGCTGCTTGGCCTGCTAAGAAACCAGGGGAGTCATGCACATGCCTGGTGCCTGATCCTGGAGCACTTCAGGTCACAATGTTGGGGTGAGTCCACTTGGCAGGTCTGTTTTGGAGACACTGATTTGCAGCACATCGAGAAGTGTACCACAGAAGTGAACAGTTTGGAGGTGAAAGGAAGGGAAAGAGACCCAATCCTGGAGTACTGGGCCAGGACTGTAGGCAGGAATTGAGGTAGACCTGTCTTGGATTTGATGGAAATTCATCATACCTGAGGTGCTTGAATCATTTTAGGTTTAATACATCAGCATTTTCAGATGTAGCCAAACTACATCTGCTACATAGAAAACTGCATTTTCTGCAGAGAAAATATTAGGCCTAAAGTAGTTGTGCAAAATAGCAAATGTAACCTGAAAGAGCATCAGTCTTATTTTCTAGTGTTTCAGGCAAGTGTCATGAGTGGGTCTTTTCCACATACAAATTATTTGCTCTATCCTATTTATAAATGCACAACAGCAGTAAATGGGATGAGTAAAGCAGTTCAGGACAAACTGGTGATATTCTTTTGAGCAATGTGAAAAAATATTAAAGAAAAACTATCCACACAATATTTTACCTTTCAAATCAAACAATTCTGAATGTGAAAATTACTTACTATAATTAATGCAAAAGGACCTCTTTCTCAATGTACACATTAAGTGTCAAATAATGTGTTCATAAAGAACAGCTCATGTGCCATAAATTTGTAGTTCAATTACTCCTTATGTATTATGCCTTAATAATACTGACTTGGTTAAGATTACTTACCCATTTCATACCATTGATCACCTTATAGATCCCTGCAACATTTCAGCACCATTCTGAAGTGAGGTGGGATAGAAGAGTCCAAGATGTGGTATCAGATCTGGTGATGTTGACTCAATAGCATCAGGCATCTGAAAGATTTTTCGGGATGCTTGTCAAGATGAGAAGTAATTCCACCCAATGTTTTACCCTGTGCCAACTATTGAACCTGGAAGAAAGATGAAGAAATGTGGTATTCTGCCAGGACTTTGTTTTTCCTTATTTAAACAGAAAGATTCATTAGTAACTTTAAATTCAAATCTGTAAATAAGCATTTTTACGCAATCCTAAAAAAAGTGAGCCCATTGTGCTTCAATAATTTTTGGAGTGTTATCAGGGGTTATTTATCAATTTAATCATGGTTTTAGAGAGTGCTTGGAAATGTAGTGAACTTTCTCAATAGCAAAGTGTAATGAATGGCCTTTGTCCATTAAAAGGAACAATAATTAAGCATAGCACCAGGTCTCTCTGTTCCCAGGCATAATCCTGTAAGAACAGTGATCAAGGGGTAAGCAAAGAAAAAGAACAGGGACCCAGCAATTATGATTTTGAAAATGATAAAGACTGCATTGAGGTCAGTCAGGATGCACAGACCTAGGGGAGACAGAGAGGAGGGGGCAGTGCAAGACCCCACTGTTCTGAAGAAGCCTGCCAAAAACATAGCGCAGGTGCAAGGAAGAAGAGTTTTGTTACCCTCCTTTGTTCCCAGAGAGCAATGCAAAAACAACTTAAAACCAGAATTTGGGTTATGGGAGACATAAGTGGCAAAGCCTCACCGAAATGGAAGGGGTTGTGTAGAAAAAAGGGTTTCACCTCTGCCAAACAGCTAGCAGGGTCAGTGTCCAAACCATTTCTGAACAGTGTTTACACAGAGATTATTTCCAATCGCAACTGGGCCAGGTTAGTACTAAAGTAAATTTCTGGGCTTGATTACAGTGCTGTACATTCTGGCTCCAGTCTAGTAGGTTATTTAAGCATGTCCTTAATCAGCCTAAGGAGGGTTGTAGAATTCAGGAGGTGCGTTGTGAGATCAAGACCTGAGCTCCTGAGACTAAGCAACACCAAAGCTACTCTGGGCCTTTCTGCACCACATGCTCAGTTCTCCAAGGAAGACACTCTTCATGTGACTGATTATATTAACCACTGCTTCACATCTTTAGGCCATATTTTTCAAACAGGAACTTCTGGATTAGTGGATCCTTAGCTCTTCTTTTCAAGTGAGGTCACAAGCTCTCTCTTCTCTTTGTAAGTAACAGTTTGCAGCTGTTTGGCATTGGGAGTCCTCAGGCTCTTTGAAAAGCCAGTCCAAGTTATTTATCAAACTGAGCTACCGGCACAAATAGAGAAAAGTATAAACATAAACCTCTAACAGACATGTGGATCTGCCCGTACCAGTTGCAGTTCTGCAATGGATATGGAGGGTAAACCTCCAGTCATTATGGATTCTGCTGAATTCAGTGCTAGGTGAACATTTTTAAAGCAGGACTGAATATTTCCATCATCACATTATACATGGAGCTTGTATAACTCTTTCCTGGAACTTTACCAGATTTTAGATAGTAGATTTTTACATATTATGATCAGACATCAGTGTTGGCATGAGGAAAAAATTCCTACAGTTAACAAATAAAACCAAACTGTCCCAGGAAATCTTAACATGAGCACTCCAGAGTGATTTTGGCACCTGTCCCTGGCATTAGAAGTCCTTTATATTGTTCCATTATAGTCTGTTCTGTTCCTAATTATTTAAAAAACCAAGCACCTTCAATAAATTCCCACCTGATACTGGCAGGCAAGTGCTGTGGAGTCCTTTATATAACTGTCCTTCAGCAGCACAGGCTGGAGAGCAGCAGTAACAGAGTAAGATTTAGTCGAGAATGGGAATAAGTGCAAAAACCTGTTGGTGTTTTCAAGCGAGTTGCACCAGAGATGTGCTGCAATCATGCTTTCAGTTAGCCAGGAATGTCTGGACCAGATTAAGTGTTCAGCTGTCTGCAATACTGACAGTGCAAAGCAATGGAGATGAGCTTTTTTAGAAGCATCCAAGGGACTTATGTGCTTTCAGAAACTTTACCCAGAAACTTCTGTGTGTAGGAATAACTTAAGCTATAAAAGATTATTAGTGATTTTAAAAACAAACAAACCAAAACAAAGCATTGCTTTAATAGTTTAGTTAGCGCTTAAGTAAAGCAAAAAATGTGAGCTATTTCCTGAGCCGATAGTTGTTCTTGCCAAAGTCTACAATGAACACTCAGTCAAGAGTGGTACTTCATCCTCATGATCCCTGACCATGCTGAAACACAGTTTTGAAACCTCCTGCTCCCTTGACTCCAGTGATTTCCTGGTGGTCCACCCTCTCTCTGATCATTCCCCTTGGTACATCTTTGGAGGTTCTTCCTCTCTCCAGTTTTCTGTATGTGGGAGGCCCAAATGCCTCTTTTCTGCCACATTTTTTGGTATGATTCATATACAAAATTATCCACCATCACTTGTTGAGGACTAAGAAATCTACCTTTTTATTTCTGTCTTCTATCCAGAAGAGAGCCTTGGCTAAAATTTATACTTGTAGATAATTTAACATTATATTAAATTCAGTGTGGCTGAACAGAATAGTTGAGGTTGAAAGGGACCTCTGGAGACCATTTAGTCCAACCCCCCTGCTTAAAGCAGGGTCAGCTAGAGCAGGTTGCCCAGGGCCATGTCCAGTTAGGTTTTAAATATGTCCAAGAATGGAGGCTCCACAACTTCTCTGCACAACCTATTCGAGTGTTCAGCCACCTTTACAGTAAAAGCAGGGCTCAATTTTCTCCTTCCTTCTGCAAGTCATTTTATCTAAGTCCCTGTGGAGATCATTGTCCTACTTGTCAAAGAGCTCACTTTGGGTTTAGACTTATCTCTAGGTTCTCGCTTATTCTTGCTGCAGGACAAATACAATAGCTAAGTTTTCACCAAGACTCACCCTGCAATTGAATTCTCAGTCTGAGATATTTTCTTCCTTTTCCCTGATAAAAGTAGTCTTGGCAATCCAGACATTTATGGAAGGGTATTTCTTTTAAAGTCTTCCCAGCCTGCTGTGTTGGCTTGTCCCTTTTTATGGTTCTCTCTCCTAGCTCCTTATTCTATTCTGTTGGCTCCCAATCAACGTCTGCTCCCGTAAAAGTGCAAAGAGCAGGATGTAGAACCAAACCAAGAAGCTCTAGTAGATGTATACTGGCTGTGCTGTTTCTTCCACAGTTGTTGTCTTGGACTGATGTAGAGGTGGGCCCAACGAGGTACCTTCCCAATTTTCTTAAGCCAGCTTTGTCTGTAGGAATGTCAGAAGAACTGCTTGCCTACATTTCCAGATGCATGACCTCTCATTGGTTAGAGTCTACTCTTGAAAGCTGTTAAACAAATACTCTTATTTCTCTCAAGCTGCGCTCCACACTTGAGAATAATTACTTCTATAACATTGTATGTGTACTGGGAATGTGCCTTACCCTGGACAAAAAATACCAACACCAAAAGCATACAAAAAAATGTGACTTCTTTCTATTAATGTTCAAATCTGATAGCCTGATATTCAGCAAATGCAACTGAYGTCGAAAGTGATTGTAAGGGATTTTTTTGTGTTCTGTAACTAGATTCATAATTAATGCAAAGAACTGGAAGTTTACTGAAGCCTCTGTGAGACTTCTGCACCTATCTGCAATTTTGAAAGTTGCTGTCACTTGGTGATACTGTTAGATACTGTTATTAGTCAGCACAAAGCGTGATGATGGCTTCTTTGTAGAGAGTTACCAGGATAGCGATGCCAGTGTCACCAGTGTAAAGGACAATACCTCGACTGCAAGTCTGAGAAGTTCAGAGAAGCACGTCTGCTATTAAAGTAGCAATATAGTCAGAGAGCAAAATCAGAAGATACCTGTTCCTCATAATTTGATCCTGGAACCTCACGCTTCCCCCCTTTCCCCTCCCTCCAAAGTAGGCTTTAGAGCTGCAATCTGAAGGTTGATCCATCCACATAGTCCAAGACAGATCAATAGATCTGTCTTCCACTGAAGATGTTTACACAACCTGTTTTCAAAAATCCTCTGCGATAGGGACTCCAAGGCTGCCTCAGGCAGTTTGTTCCAGGCCATCTATTACATGGGTCAGTCTGCTTTCTGAGAAAGTTTTCCCAAATACCCCACTTAGATCTTTGCTGTAATTTTACAGCACTGCATCCTACCCTATCTGGTCTGCACAGAGCTCTACAGCAGCCTTTTAAATTTTTAAATTCATTATCATGCCTCAGCCCCTTCTTCTCTGGAATGAGCAATCCTAATTTTTTCAGTCATTGTGGGTGTCACAGTGTTCTCAGTTTCTCTTTTCTATGGACTATACTTTATTTTCTGTATATTCATTAACTAGAAACAGTATGTGGATTGGTTMTTGGAATTGGGAATGAATCACTGATTCCTCTTCTGGTTTCTGGGTAGACTCTGGACAGGATCTGAAGGCAACTTTCAGAAACCATAAGAAATTGTGGTCTGGAAGTTCTTTGGGTGAAGTTTGGTACATCATTACATTATTTTTCAATCTGCAGTATGCATACTGTGACTATTCTAGGTTATTACTGATGTTATCTAGAGGAGAACTGATCTTTTCATTCCTATTGGGAGTTTGTGGTGTTTTACTTTGAAACCAGCATATACTTAAGTCTTTGTGGTATCCTGTGCATATCATATTGGATGGAAAAAGCCTGTACTGGCATGCGACTGAGATCACTTGTATATTTAACATGCTAAATTCATGGCATGAGCTATAAGCACTGGTAACAAAGTAAGTCTATGAGCAGGCTTATTTAAGCTTCTTTGGACAGATTTGATTTTAGTTTGCCTGTTGTCTGCAAGATGCTACATACTTAAAATATGAACTTAGAAGGATTTTTTTTAAGCCCAGGTAATGAGTCTGTGGCACCTAGAATACATATCCCTAATCTGTTTCTGGACCAAAGATCAGAGTGTAGGAGTTATTGGGATTACAGAACACTATTCCTTTATATCCTTTAGGTTCTGACTCACAGAAAGCAATTGAATTCTGATAAAGCTCTAAGCACTGGAAGGTGCTTTTTGAGAATGCTCACAAGGATGAGAGTTAAAGAATAATGTATACAATGAAAGATCACATCTTTCATATTTGTAAGTGACATTTTAGACATGTTTTGAGACACAGACTGTTAGTTCCATACATATTACAAATAAGTAAATACAGTAACACTTAAAAGCTTATATTGTGTGTGAATGGAAGAGGGCCAAACCGAGCAACATAGACTCATAGCAAAATAAAGGTTTCCCAAAAGATCTAGAAACCATCTACTGTTTAGATTCAACTTGTTTATTACTGCTTCCTCTCACAAGCCATCAGCAGGCATGCACCTTGGGTGGCTGAAAGTGTCATTACATAGAGTAGAGCCCACTGAAGGATTCCAGCTGTGGCTTTAGCTCCAGCAATGAGCAAGTTAGAGACCCTGACTAGGTTCTTCTTTCTCTGACTGCTCAGGTTACCTGGAGAGATTTGTGGTTACATCTTTCCTCAGCCCCCTTTCCTTTAGGAGAGTTTCATTGTTTTTCAGCTTGATCCCTTTACAACAACTTGCTTTTCTTATGCGTTACTCACCAAGCACACTGTCAGGAAGAAGCAAGAAAGGGATGCTCTGCAAGGGAAGGTGAGCAGGCAGGGGCAGCGTCCTTCCCAGCAGAGGCTGCAGTCCTCCARTACCTGAACAAGAGCAGAGCAGGTCTGGTGGCCATTGCACAAGTCCCAAGCAGTAAGGTAGGTCTGAGAGCAAAACAGAAGCAGCAAGGTACTAGGCTATGTACAGCTCAGACAAGGACTAAGAGCAAGGCCTGGAGTTTAAATGCAGTTCCTGGGCCAGTGGGATGACAGTGTGTGGGTGGAGGCCCCAGATGATGTTGATGAGGGCAATTAGGACCTGTTGGTGCTCTCAGGCCCCTGACACATTCCAGCAGGTAGAAAAAACTTGTGCAAATAAGATTTTGCTTTTGTGAATGGAAGTCCTATGTTTAGCAATGTGAGGGGCTACAAGAATGTGAGTGCAGCATTAGCTGAGAGAGCAGGAGCAGATCTCAACCAGGGTGCCAGAAAAGCTTTGTACAAGGGGGATTTGTTATTCGGACTGTTCCAAGGATGCATGGGTTTGGAATGCCTTGGAACAAGAAAACCAAGTTATTTTTCTGGGTGGTGTTTTTTTTTTTTCCTTGCCTCCAGTTATCTAACACTGTCCTGGGTAGGCAGAATTAAGTTACCTTTTTCACTATCTAAATTTCTGCAGGAAGGTTTTTCCTCTATGTTTCTTTCTTCCACATAACTACATTGTTATAAGTATGTCTTCAACTTAACTCTGCAGTACTTTTATTTGGATGCTGGTCTTTGAAAACAACAAGGACGTTGACCGTTATTTAGCACAGCACACTAATCTCGGTGTATTTTAGCTTCCAGTACAGTAAATATTTATTGGACAGTAAATAAAATTCCTAAATAAATGAATCCTTGCAACAAGGAGGATGGAGAAGGATAGAGGATCCAATCTGAGCTGAGACAAGAATGTCAGTTAAAGTTATTTAAATGTTTGCATGTTGTGGGAAAACAGCTCCTTCATCCAATGGATTTTATTTCTCAAAATATCTTTGCATGCTCCTATCTCATTTAGCATTAGTATCAAAATTCTTCTATATAAAAAATCCATGATTTCACCAGTTACTGGAATGTACAAATACATCTCCATATAGTAGTGTGCTCAAGTTAGTAGACTAGAAGTTAAAAAAGCTGGCTACCGATTTCCCCAAAACAAAAGGCAGAGATCATTTTAAAACTACTCTGTGAAGAAGAGTAGTTGGAAACAGAGGCTGGAAATATTCAAGGTCAGGTTGGACGGGGCTCTGGCTAGTCTCTGTGCCTGACACTGGTTCTTGCTGCTCCTGACCTGTGGACTGACTTCTCACCCTGATCTTGTCACTATGGACCTGTTTAGCAATCACTGGCCTGCATCTGACCTTGGTTATCCTCACTGGAGCTGACCTGCATATTGAATTCCTGGCTTGACCTTGGACCTGCCTTCTTACCATGAGCCTTTCTCATGATCCGGGCTCTCAGCTGGCCCTGGCTGTCCTCCCTGGACCTGATCATGGGAGCCTTCAGACAAAGTTTCAAGGCCATTTTTCCGGCTAGCTACTGAGTGTCATGAACTACCTTGGTCTTTTGCTATTCTTAATCAGCTTGGAAGCAATGAAATATTAATCATGAGATGAAAAGCAAAGCAAGAACCTAGCTTGTGCTATGATGACTAATATAGTGGTTGGAGCCACAAGACAAAGTGGATTGGTGTTTACTGGCTTAGAGACGATGCAAGCAAGTTTTTCTTTTTAAATAGGAGTTTGCTCCTGATTCTAATTGACTGTCACAACAAACAGTGTGTTGATACAACTGAGGGCAGAGAGTGGGTAGGATGAGAAACCATTGACAGGAAAGGTGGCCAAACAGGATGACTTAGCTGTTTCTGTTGCTGATGGTTTGTATCATCAAACTATGCCCTGAGAGTCCTTTTCTTAATTACAGCATGGCTTTGGGGGTTACAGTGGAACACAGTTTATAGAAGTGACTTTTGTATTGAGATTTTAAGGTTGTTCAAAGTGGGTACAAACCTGTGCAGTGAGATTAAATTCACTGAACAAGCACAGGGGGTTGTTAAGATTGCTTCCCCTCTGTGCCAAGGCTTCTTCACTTTAACTGCAATGCTGACTCAATTTTTAAATATAAGCATTAATTAAAAGCAAATTACTTCAATATTTCTGTAATTTGTTTTTGATAGGATTATAGTACAAGATCAAATGTGGGTTAAATAGTTCTTGAAACTCATCTGGAATTGTATAGTAGTGGTATCATCTGTGACAGCTTAATTGGATCTGAATCTTCTGCTGAGTGTTCCTCTCTATAAATTTTTTTTTAATTTTAGATCTCTGGCTAGTGGTGGGCATCTTGCATATGTAACTGTTTTCTGTGGAGCTGCCAGGGTGGGAACTCAGAGGAGCTGAAATCGAGCCTTAGATAACTGTGTGTGTGTTGCAATAACATCTCATTGTCAGTTGCACTAAATGTAGTGTTTAATAACTTAGTGTGAGACAAACCCTTCCTTTCTATGTTAACACTTCAGTTAATATTTAAAGCGATGTTAGGCAGCTGTTGTGAACAAAGTTTTGATTTTCTTGGTGTTACCTTTCTGATAGAAAACCTGAAAGTGTGAAGTGTTAGCAACTTGAAACTCTTGCCCATGTTTTTGACTGACAATGCCTAATGACAGGCACTTAAGTTTGCTTTTAGGCCATTTTTTAAACTATTTTTTCAGTGGTTCTCAAAGTACAGATTCTACTGAAATCCATAATATCTGCCAGGGTATAATCTCTGAAACTAGGGCTTTGTGATTTTAAGTCACCTAGTTAGGAAAATACTGGTGTCTAGTTGTCTTTATGCACTTACTAATGATACAAAGCAAAGCATTTCTGGTAGTCGAGAAGTGAAAGGTGGAGCTAATACGAAGATGCTATAACATAAAACACACTGGTCTTTCTATTATTGCATTAGTATCTACTATTGCAGTAGTAAACTGGTTAGTTATCTTTGAAGTGGTTGGAGTGGCGTGTATGTGCATGTGTGTATATATATACATATTTGGGAATCAGAACAGTATGCCTTAGTACTGTGCATAAACAATATTGATACCACCTAAAAATGAACACTTCTGGTATTGGACTGGAATGTTACAAAGTTTCTGTAAGCTCAGTCTTGCAGTAGAGAAAAGTAGGTGTGGTAAATAAAATGGAAAATGCTTTTTTCTAGAATATTATTGTCTTCTTTGTAGAGCTTTTAAATTGTAAATTTAATTGTTAATGTCTTCTTGAGATGTGAGTAGTTAAGGGTTTTCTCCTCATCATCTTAAAGTACTTCTTATTAAACGTATGAAAGTCTCAGCTTAGATAATGTTGYAGCTGTGCAATGTCTGCTAGTATTTATTAGCTGTGTAGTAACTTGTGTACTATACCTTCCCCTCTGCCTTCTGCAGAAGCAGCTGTGTTGGTTCGATGCAGCTAGTGATTAGAGGCACAGTGTGCTACTTTAAAGAATTCGTTGTTGTTTCCTTGGCTCCTTTTATTGAAAAGAAAATACTTAATCTTAAAGTATACATTTGGTGCTCTTGGAGTTTCATGAGGCAGACTTTATCCTAGCTTTTCTTGGCTTACACTTAAYACTGTATGGACTGGAGTTGAGTGTGTTACTCACCCTGTAGTTATGGAGCCAGAACCTGCATTGTTACTTTCTTGGGAACGTGGTGGTGTGGTGTCAGCACAGGATTTGTTCCGTCTGCTGTAACTGACAGCTATATTATTTCAAAGGCAAAGTCTCCTACATAGTGCCTTTCATCCAGGAAGTACCTCGTACCAGTCTAGAACCCTCTTTTCACACTATTGTTTTTTAGCTCTCTTGGCTGCAGTGGGATGGTTTCCGATCGAGCTGGGCTAAGTAAACTATCTTCACAATATTTATGTATCTATAATCCAAATAGTAGTGGACTGAGAGCCAGCAGCTTGTTGAATGTTACTGTATTTCACTAATTCCTCGGGCTGTAATGATAAAAGCTGAATTTGACCATGATACTATATCAGAATTTCTCTTGTAACTGGACTTACAATGTCTTCAGTGGTTTTTTTGGTTGCTAATGTCACTCAGTAGCTCAGACTGACCTTCCACAAGATGGCACTTCAAGTACCCTGATGGAATCTGTTCAGTACTCACATACGGAAAATCATACTGCATTATATATCTCAACTTGTAATGTGCTGCCTTTGATTTTTTYCAGTGTCTTAGGACTGGAACCAGAATGGACACCTGTATCCCCAGGTACAAACCCTCTGAATGCAGTCACATCGTGTAATCTCATTCAGACTATCCCGCTCAGCTTTTATGCTTGTTAAGCTGTTTTCCTTGGAAATCTCCATCTAAATATGGCTTGGTCAGTCCCGTTGTGAAGCTGTATGAGATGAAAGCTTTAGGAGGTATGGCTGCAGGCCACTTAATACAGATATGTGGCCAGAAGTCCTCTGAGTGTGTCAGCTGGAGTTCACAAGGACCATGCTGGGTTTAGAGACATGACAATGAAATACCACAGGGAGAGAGGCGGTATTTTTATGGAGAGTAATATATCTTATTGATTCAATACAAATGTAACTGTATATAACTTTAAAAGCCCTCAAGAAACCATGAATATGTAATTCTGGAATACGTTCAGTTTCTGTTGTGGTGTTAATATACCAAGTGCTGGGATTTTCAGATTACTCATCCAGAGGCATGAAAAGTATACTTACATATTTGGAAAAAGCCTCTAATTATGTGGTAAAAAAAATCAGATGTTCATCATTATAGGTCTGTAGAAATGATCTGTTTAAACTGTTTGTATTAGCTTTTGAAGCTGTAAAAGGGATTGTGATCTCATTTTCTCAATGCTGTATAAACATGCTTTGAAAAATATTCCCTGCCCATGCAATATAACKACAATCAGAGGATAGGAAGTTCAGAGCGCTCAAGTGACTTATCAAATGTCACGCAAGTCTGGAGATAAAAACAACCCAGACATTAAGGTTATCTATCACGTAATACTTTTGTTAACTAACAATGTAAACTCTTCCTTTCACATAGATGTCTTCTGTTATTCCTCTGCATCTTTCCCACTTGCCATAGAAAGAGATCAGGAAATAGCTCTTTTTATGCTACAGTGATTGTGTCAAGACACAGGACTTCTAAATCTTTCTACCCATTGCTTTTAAAATCATATTCTGAGTTTAAATTAACACTTCTAATATCTAGGCATAGCTGGAAAGTGCTCTGAAGCACAGGACAGACAGAAGTAAAGCCCCTTCTGCTACTGTAAGGTGACTATGGTAGTGTCACTTCTTCCAACAGTTTGAGTGTTGGACAGTGAATAGAGAACATCCAGGGAGCTATAACAAGCTGTGTAACTGAGTTAATCCTTGACAAGGATGAAAACCTTTTCATCCCTCTCATAGGACTCATTACTCACTGTTGATCTCACTGAGGATGCACAGGTCAATGAGAGATCATGTCCCTGGGCGGACCAGGTGCCAATGCTTTCTGCTCTAATATTGTTCACTATCTTAGGAAGCTGGATGCCTTTGCAAAGTAACAGGCTTCTGGTTTCTCTGGGTGTGAGTCTTTATCTTTCACAGCATCTCAGACTTCTTCAGATTGGATACTTGCAGTTCAACAAAACATTGGAACCCTTTCCATTTTTGAATTCTCAGATCTGAGTCTTTTATTCTTTGATTATATAGTAAAACTGAACTTGGAAGTGAGGGGAATGTGATTGCAAAACTGTGGGTACTGTTGTGTTGATTGAGTTCAGTACTACTTGCAGCTGAGCTTCATATGTGAGTTGTCTTCAGCAAGTTTTTTCTGCCAACTGAATTGTAGGAAATAGCTGGTTGTTAATCACCAATGATGAGGAGATTTCTATTTGCCCATGCCTTGTTTGATCAGTGTGTGTATGAGATGCAGGTGAAATCCAGCTTATAATATAAACAGGCCTTTTCAGGCACAACTTGATTTTTTTTTTTTTTTTTTTTGAGATCTAATGAAACACCCTGAATGAGGCAGTTAGAATAAGGGTAAAGGTAAAGTGAACTCACTGGCAGACATTTAATAAGATGAGTCAGGGAGGAGGAAGCTGCGAGACAAGTGATCAGGATGGTCTCATCAGTGTGGGTGAGGGCAGCATCCCAGCTTTGTCAGCATGAATAAAACCCTGGACCTGAAAGGTTAAAAATGTAGCTGTCAGTCTCAAACTAGCACTTCAGGAGTTGCCTGCCCAGCTTTTGTAAGGGGCTAAAAATGTGCAGATGTTAGATTGGAGAAACTAGAGCCCATCTGTGCTGCTCTCAGCACCAGTTAGGGAATTGAAAGAGCAGCTGAAAATGTTTTGAAAGCAAGAAAAGGATCTCTGAACTCCTGTTTTCACACAAATGGAAGCAGCATGTGGTGGACTGCAACAGACTGTGTTCAGATCAACTCTGAATGCATTTACACAGGCTGCTGCTGTGAGCTGGGGAAGAAAAGACTTGCATATATATCTTAAAGAAGATGTTACCATAAATACAACTGCGAGCAGGTCAAGGTTTCTATAATCTATTTGTTTTTATTTACTAACTCAATGTTTTGCACAAACATTTAATACTCTTGCATCATGTAGGGCTGTGTATTTACTGTGTGAGTAGTCATGCACCTTCTTTCAGTTCTTTTGTCTTCTGAGAAGAGTCTGAATAAATGTCTTTGGTAGAGGTTGTTCCAGAGACAGGCTAGGAGCACACCCCTAAGAAATGGAGAGGGACTGGCAGCCCACAGAGCCATAGGCTGTACTTTTAAAACTAGTTAGCGTTACTGTGTTTTACCTATGTACATAGATTGGAAAACATGTTTCTGGGCTTTCCTTTGATAGATGTAGGATGGAGGGAGAGTGGTGCAGATCAAAGCTCTAGAAAAGACTTATGCTCATTTTTAATATTAATTTCTCTTTTTCCATGCTTAGAAAAGCAAGTGTGTTTTCTAGGAAAACTCAAAGCCCTACTAGAAAAGGAGTAATCTGATCCTAGTTTGATTAATCTTCTCTTTACCAGGTTTCTTCCTAAGACTTTGAGATTACTGCCTTGGTGTGTGGAAAAACATTGTACCTTTTCCTATATTACAAAAACATCATAATATATCAATTATATAGGAAGGCTAATCCAAATGCCCTTGAAACTAATTGGAATGCTTACCTTTGCTTCAACAGGCCTTTCTATTTAATGTGGTGTGATTTGGCTCAGACCCCTCTTAAAAACAAAACACACAAGATGTTCTAAAAGTAAGTTTTCAGGAATGTTGACAGGCACCTTCCCCCC